>OX453283.1:8674937-8815093 GCA_949710005.1 Ricordea florida
GCCGAGAAGCGAAGCTTCGAGGGCGTATGTGAAATTTTGAGATTTTGAGGACAATCTCTCAGCCAAGGGCATTATCCTCCCATATACCAGTAAGCCAGAATGGGGTTTATCT
The DNA here is from genome assembly GCA_949710005.1 of Ricordea florida. Lineage (NCBI taxonomy): Eukaryota > Metazoa > Cnidaria > Anthozoa > Corallimorpharia > Ricordeidae > Ricordea > Ricordea florida. The sequence continues at coordinate 8,675,050 of OX453283.1, forward strand.
ATCTTATAAACCTCCGCGATCGCCAGTTAATTCTTACTTTGAACAGTTTGAAGAAAAAGAAAAACAATTGATCTGACTGAGATTGTGAATGACGCAAACACTGCACTTAAATTGGTTAGTTAAAATTGCTTTATTTAAACTGTGATTGGACCAGAGCTTGACAGGCTATCGTATCAAACATACTCTCGCAACGCCCCTTACATGAGAATCTCGAAAACACGGCACTTTTGGTTTATTTTACCAACTGCGTAGTAAGCTAAATATTTCCAGTGGATTTGAAACGAAAATTCAACCCAGCGCTCCAAGCTGCTACCATTTTGGTCGCCATGACGAGTGAAAAAATACTTGGCGACTGAAATTTTGATGAAAGTCGCCAATTGGCGACCAACAGATTATAAAAGAAATTTACTTGGAAAATTAATCGATGTTTGGTCGAATTATCAAAAGTAAAGACAACGGTATCACCGGTCTTTCTCTTTCTCGCCGTTCTGCTACTCGATACGAATGCGTAAACCTAAAATGAGCGTAAACTAGGAAGAAGCCAAACTATACTTCCTATACCCTGCTGAGGAGCGGAACTTACGTCCACCCCGACAGAAGCTGACAGAGACAGTTCTCTGTTGAGACGCTTCAGTGACCGCAGACGATTTGCCGCCACGGTCGACCTGTTGGCGGTGAAATCCATGCTCTCTCGGCAAGATTGAATGCTACAGGATTTCCAATGTGTTTATAATAAAAATAACTTTATTTGAGAGCGTTTCTGTCTTCTTTTGTGTATTTCCTATACCGGTAAATCTATGATCGATTTGAAAGGTTTTTCGTGCCATTGGCGATTTGTTACCCGGTCTCAACAGCTTTGTAATAAACCATTTCTGCTACCAGACATCGAAGTCTCTTCCTTCTCTTTGTCTTGCCCGTTATTACAATCTTTTATTTGAGAAGCGGGTAAACGTAACAATTCGGCAAAGAAAAGTGTTGCAAACGAAGTGTCCGCCCCTGGATTTAAGCTTTTTTTTTATTTGGGCGACCAAAATTTTTTTGATGGCGACCATTTTACAATTGAAGGTCGCCAGAAGGCGACGTTTTGAAAAGGTGAGCTTGGAGCGCTGCAACCATACCATTAACACTGCAAAAGAAATTACACCCACAAAACCGGGAAATTGGAAAATCTGGGGTAGTTGAAGGATTTACGTTAAAAGTGGGATTGTTCGCAAACTTGGCTTTCTTGTAAAATGGCGGGCGCAGAGGAGTTCGGAGAAAATAGGGGAGGGAAACGTTAGTTCCAGTTGCAAAAACAGGTTGAACTGACTGAGCTGAATTCTGTTGAGCTATAAATCGACCGACAATTACGGATGATTCGAACAGTTGTTCCACATTTGGCTGTGCACTGCAAGACTTGAGCGATTTATCGCTGCGTAGTTTATCGTTTTTGGCTTGGACAGTGGGAAGTGTATCTTTGTGCAAAATCAGCCTTTTTGCACATTTCAGTGGGCAGATTTTAAAGAATTTGATTGCTCAAGGGTTCGTAACTTTTGCTCCGAAAACACTAACAGCTTATTTCGTTGATTTTCTGTCTTATCCGGAGTTAAGTTGCGAGTAGCTACTTATTACAGAGTCACTGGATTCTACAAAACGATTTTGTTGTAAGAAAACTTGAAAGAGACTGATTTTATTATGTTTTTTCGCTACTGAAAAATCGCAAGGCAAATATCCACGGGGACGGGGTATATCGCTTGATACCCGTACTACTATTTGACACCACGTGACCCAAAATAGCCAATAAGATGGCGCGAAAATTAATCGGTGAGTCGTAATGTTGATTGTTTTTTACCTTGACTTTCACTCAACAAAACGAGCACTGTCATCAGGTCATTGTTTGATTGTTGGTCACGTGTCCCTGATCAAATTCAACTCTATCCCGACCGGATACAATCGCGCAGTTGTTGCCCGCGCGCCGAATACAACAGCACGTGATACTTACTTACTTACTTACTTTATTATTCTATCGCTCATATGGTACAAACTCAGTAAAGCCAAAGCCGGGGGCTTATACGGCCTGTGGTCAGAATGACAGAAATTATTTTATACAGAAATGAAGTGACTGTAGGTTAAACTACAAAACTAAAACAAGGTACAAAACTGAAATTAAATAAGTTTACATACATGCAGTCGTAATAGTCCTATAGCGGTCCAAAACTAGTGACAAATAATCTAACAATAAGCTAAGAGAATCCTGCGCTAGTTCAATTTAGGCTTAAAAAGTGAAGTTTTAGTTTCTTTTTGAAGTTAGTAGTGGTAAGGCTGTCACGGACAGTCAAGGGGATATCGTTCCAAATAGTCGGGGATTGGGAACTAATCGCAAATTGATACCTGAGAGACCTTTTATGCAAGTTGAAACGAGAACGAGTTAGATAATCATGAAAATCACGATTAAAGTGGAGGAGGGAGGAAAGAGAGGCAGGTAAAAGGCGATTAAAGTGTGAGAATACAAAACAAGAAACATGGAATTTATAAAGTGAATGGAGAGGAAGAATATTAAGCTTTGAAAAAAGAGGCTTAGAACGAGTTTTTGGAGGAGAAAAGGTAATAATTCGAATGGCTTTCTTTTGGAGTAGATAGAGGGGTTCAAGGTAGGAGGCATATGTAGATGCCCAGATGAGGTTACAATAGTTGATATAAGGTAGAAAGAGGGAATTATATAAAGTTTTTAGAGTGACCGAAGGTAAATATCGTCTCGATTTAGACAAAATTCCTATAACCTTAGCGACTTTATCACAGATGGAAGTGATGTGCGGTTTCCATGAAAGGTTTTCGTGAATAATTATTCCAAGAAATTTATGTTCCTGTACCCGTGCTATAGGGGTGTTATTTATTAAGATGTTTAATTCTGAAGGATTGATATGTTTACGTCGTGGATGAAGGATAATGAATTTGGATTTATCAGGATGAACAGTAAGCTTGTTTGCGTTAAACCAGAAGGAGACATGAGAAAGCTCTTGACGGGGTCAAGATCAGTGCATGATTAAATTAAAAATGGCGTGATCTTCAGCACGTGCCCAGGTCAGCTTGTTTGACGGGGGCGGACCCGAGAACACTGCCAGTTTTCAGTTTCAACAGGCGATGTTTGATAATGGAACCCAGTGAGGCTAAAAGAAAACGCTTTTCTAGACTATCAGAGGAAGATGTATAGACCTTAATAGATGGAAAAGATTCTGAAAATACGAGAAAAGCAACTAAGAACGCTGTTGTTACATTCCTGGCATACTGGAACGAAGTTGAACCAGAAGATGAGAGTATAAAGAAAAAAAAAAACAGAATCGCTAGAAGAAATTCCAAGGAAGGAACTGCATGCATTACTGGCGAATTGCTGGTCGAATGCAAAGAAACAGAACGGAGAGAGCTACAAAAAAGTCTGCTTTGACGGGAATACGATTTGGTCTTCAAAGACGATAAGTGATGGGGAATTCTCCAAATCAAATAAAATTTTTGAGGCGGCAATCGTGGAGTTCAAACGGCAAGGATTTGGCAAAGTTGGTCACCACAGCCCAATATCAAAGGAAGACCTGGAAAATATCCAGTCCTCCTTCAACCCATCGTCTCCAGATCCTAAATCCCTCCAACAAGCGGTGTGGTTTAATATAATGTTCCACCTCCGACTCCTCACGAAAGAATCATTCGCCGTGCAGGTTGCCGTTGTTGGGAAAACGTTTGTTTATCAAGTTTTTGATGAACTGGACAAAAACCACAGGGCAAACGATCAACCAGATGATTCTCTAGGGGAAGGACGTATGTATGGAAGACCAGAGAGTCCCCACTGCCTAGTTAACTTTATCTAAGCTAAATCCAGCACTGTTATGCTTGTGGAAAAGGCCGCGAGCGACGGAAAATTTAAGCCATTCTGATGAAGTCTGGTATTGTAATGTGCCCCTTGGGAAAAATACACTAGGACCTTTCATGAGAACAATTTCTAAAGAGCTGTATACTAATCATTGTATTAGGGCAACGGCCGTATCGCTCTTGGATGAGTGCAATTTTGAGGCTCGCCACATAATGTGTGTTTCGGGACACAAATCTGAGAGCAGCATTCGCTCTTACTCCAGGCGTCTTTCGAAGGTTAAGCAGGAAGAAATCTCCCATAATCTCAGTAGTACCTGTTCTGTTGAAAATCTGGAGTCAACTACCACTTCAATATTGGCGATGCATGAGCAGACGAGAGAAAATTCTCTTAACAGAAACACAGTTGCAAACTCTCCTGTAACCATTTTAAGGAGCATTTTCTGGAGCAAATGTTACCATCAATTTTTACAATTCCAAATGATTTTATATTCGTTATTGAGGTTATAAAAGCATATTTTACTTTTTCACGAACTTCGAAACATTTGCAATCAAGTTAAGGCTTATTCGTTCAGCAGGATTGACGATTGTGAACAAAGAAGTTGTGCCGCCTTTGTTTATTAGTTTTTGCTCTATGAAAGTCTAAATCTATAACAAAGCACTTAATGTATGGTCCCTCGGGAAACTAGTTAGCTTTGTCTCCCGCAGGCCCTGATGTCTCTCAAGACGAAGTCGAGGGAAACATCAGGACTCTCGGTAAAACAAAACAAACGGTTTCTCTCAGGACCATACATTAACTGTATAATATCTCGAGGTGGAAAGCCAATCAGATTGCTCAAAATGCCAAGGTCTCTGAGTTAGTATATACTATTTTCCATTATCCCATTACCACTATCGGCATTTTGCACAAGGCCCAAGGAGTCCAAAAAATCGAGGTTCGACTGTACATGAAAATATTTCTTGTTTTTGCTTTATTAGTGTCCGCAATAAGTTTATTAAGAGCTAAAAACCATGACACTTAGATTAAGTAAATACATACCTACATACATAGATATCATTAATATTCCTACGTTAGTGTTAGAACGGCACGAATAATTTTTCATTGCGAGGCGCATTTGAAAATCATTAGATTGAAATTTGCGCAATATAAATTAATAAAAAAATGTATTAAATTGTTGAAGTATTCGTGTAAGAGAAATAGTGTTTTGAGTCATGTTAATCTTTGTCGCCTTTCCGTAGGGAAACAAGAAGAAAGTGAGAGCTAAGATCATTGAATATTATGTTGACGTGGCAACCGAATGTTACGATAAAGGAAACTTTAACTCAGCCATGGCAGTAATAGGTAACGCAAACCCACAGGTAGCCCAAGCTTCGCAACAGTCGACCTTTCGAAAACATGACGGCTGATATCCATTTTTGTTTAACCTTGTCATGTTTTCTTGACAGCTAGGTATACCGTATAACAGTGAATGCTGAGGTTAAAACAGCAAAGGAGACACCAAGAAAGAAAGGAGTGCCTTGCAGACATTTTTTTCGTTTCATTTTATTGAATTATTGGCACCATTTCACATTAATTCACTACTCGAAAGTAGTTTATAGTTTTCTCCATACAACTTACAGATAACAGCCGCCATGTTTGTTAACGGTGCGTGTTGCAGGCGTGGGCTGCGTGTGCCGATTCATTGTCATACTAAGTTAATCTTAACCAATTAATAATGAATTATAAAAGATGTAGGTGTATTTTCCAGAATGTGACAGGCGAACTCGGAAAAAGCAAATCCAAGGTCTCCCAATACTAGTCGAACCTACGACTTTCCGATTACTAGATCGAACGCTCTACCGCTGAGCTATAGGAGACCCGTGGGAACAAGGCCATTAAACTAGGTTCATGGGACAAACATGCTGCATACCGCTACGATTTGAATCGTTTGACGATCGGGAATCCCAATAGAGTGTGTTCACTTGACGTCACGGCGGTCATGTTGGAGGAGTAAACAAAGACACGGCGGCCATGTTGGAGGAGTAAACAAAGACACGGCGGCCACGTTGGAGGAGAAAAAGATTCTTTGGGGAATTGAACTCTATTTTCATGCAAATTATTCCTTTTGTTTCTGTAAACCAATATGGCTGCTGGTCACGTGAGCGAACACGCTCCATACGTTAACTTCTCGAATAGGAACTTTTGTGTTTCCATAGTCCTTTTCACACTTGATGAAGCTGTAAACCCTCCCGTCCCTTACGTCTCTTGCCCTCTTCAACCTCTCTGTTTACATTTGTCTTCTCGGTACCCCCTTTCGGGATCCCAGTTGCGCGATGAAAATTTAAATCCTCCTCTCTCTTCGCCCTTCTAATATGTCTTCTCTATCAACGAAAAACACAAGACTCATCATACAATATCTTCCTTTGCTATCCACTTTTTGTCCTTTTCCACAACGGTTTGACACAACTTGCCTCGGGTAGTTTACTGACGCCTTAACTATGTAAAATAAAAATACGTGAATAAATATGCCAGGACTCATGGTCAATGGTTTTTTTTGTGACAGCTGGGTTGAACATGAGTCCAGTCACCAGGCTCAAGAAGACAGTAAGTTTCTAATGATTCTTCAAAAACTCGTTAATAATTCATTAAGAAAAAACAAATGAAATTAATGTTTAATGAGTGTCGTTATATCTGATAAAGACACGGCTAACATTTGCGTTCAATTTTCTTTGTCTATCCGGAATCAAGAACCTGCCTACACATTACTTGGCGAAAAGCTGTCACTGAGATATATATTTATATACTTCTTTTATGCAAACCAGTGACAGAAAAACGATTAACCCGAGCAAAGTAAAAATTGTTACTAAGTGAAGGTTTAGTTCAATTTGGAGTTCATCACTAGGAGCGTTCATCTTCCCTATTACCTTTGGGATCGGGCGTTTTGGCAGACGTAGTTATTTTTAGAAACGTGTTGTCCTCGGCACTTTGCCTCATAACAGCTTCCATACTTTTGCGATACTGCGTCAAATCATTGTAAAGGGGTGGTCAAGTTTGGGTGGCTTTGTTCCAAACAGATGTTTTGAAAGACCACTGTGCTCTTTGCAGTGTGCGATAATACCTTAATACTTATGCGATGATATGCACGGTTGCCTAGAGAGCATAAAGGAGGGGACCCTTATGTTCTCTTCCTTGTGTTTGCGATTGCTGAATGGCATTATGGGATTGCAAACTGATTGTACTGAGAAATGGCCTGTACAAAGGTAACTTCGGGAAAATGAAATATGAAGGAGAGTTCTTTTTTGCGCACACCTTACTTGGCAGCTCTATCCCTTTTACCAACATGTGCGAACCTCGGCGAAAACACCATCGCTTCGTGCGAAAAGTGTTTCTAAAAATGACGCCGTGTGTGGAAACGCCCGATCAAGATTATAAAGGAAAATACTCCTATTGTTGGGCTTCTGGTTTAATACAGTTCAAACAAAAGAAAATGAGGCAAGAGAACGTATCTTCCATACTGGGTTCTCTTACTATGATAAGGGGTCAGAATCTATTTTTAGATCCGGAAACTATTTTAACCGAACAATGGCTGATGTCCTTCTCATCACGTGGTTGTAATTTCAATGCGCCATGGGGAAACCGCGCAGCCATGGAACAAAATAAAAATAGATTCCGCGCTAAAAATAGATTCTGTCCCCTTATCATATCAGACGGGATTATCTTCTCTTCCCTCATTTTTTCTTGGTTCAAGTCAATGACAATGTGTTTACACCATCTATGATCTTGATCATATTATTCAGACGAGGATCACTATTAGAGCAGTGTGAAGACTGCAATACAATATACCTGCCGGAAACCCATTTTCGTGTTTTTCACATGTTCTACCGACCGTGTTATCACAGAACAAACTGTAACGTATCTGGTGGTGGATTTGATACCTTGGTTGTTTACCATTTACACGGGGAAATCGGTCAGTATGCGGTTTTGGCAAATGGTAAATAACAACTCAAAATTGGGAAATTTTTGAGTGGTTGTCGTGAACCTCCCGGAAAATTTCTACTGGAGCGTCCAGGAAACTTGTGTTCCATTTTCTTTCCAACTGGAATTTCCAGAAACGTTTTATAAATGTTAAACCACCCTGGCTACAATTAACGTAACGTTTTGTTCTTTTTCTCACTCTTAGTGGTCTAGAGTAAAGTGTAGGAAGTTTGATCGTCTGGAAAGAGAAATGAACCCTGCTTCAAACTTCGCTTCCTACCGAGCCATGTTCAAAAGGGCACATGAGACAAAGAACGGTCGGGTAAGGAAAACAGTAGAGTTAGGCTTCGTTCACACACTTTACAAACTGACGTCCGATCTCATCCTAGGGTACCTAAGAATTGTAAACCGCCGTGAATTAGTGAATATGTGCGGTATGTAAATCCGTTACTATTACCATTACACTGTAGACCACTTTACCTGTTCAGAGTGGATCCGTGTAGATGGGGGCTTTCCATTCACCGAAAATTTCGGTTTGAATTTGCGAAAATTTCTGTCTCGAATGGAACGGGCTTATTCTCGGTCGTCACGTGGTCATTTTTTGCCCCAGGTTTCTTGATGCCGCTTTTCGCATGTATTCAAAATGACGGGTGTTTTAAAAATTTACGCAGCAACCGATTATGGGCGATTCTGATCCTAATTTCGTTTTTAATTCGCTCTTGTTCGATGATAAAAACGAAATACCCTTACTGGCTGCAGTTTCGTGCTTCATGCGGAGAAGTCGGAACCGTATAAATGGCTTCATGCAAGAGACGGCTCCTTCGTAGTCGCAGTCGGAATTTTGTTTTTTTTTCTTCCAAAGAGCATGCGAGGAGACTGGAGAACAGTCCGACTGGAAGCTTCTGAATGGAACACAAGAATTTTCGAAAATACCGAAATTTCCGGGTACGCTGAAAAGGTTGTCCTAAATTTTCGAAAATCGTCTCCGGAAAAGATCTGTTCCATTCAATTCCTACGCGAAATTTTCGAAAATTTCGTCGAATGGAAAGCGCCCACTGTTTGGATCAGTGCAGATTTGATACCTGTTCAAGCTGAAGCGGTTTCCGTACTTCCTGACAGCCTGGCACTACAAAAGCTGACAAGAAAAAGTAAAACAACTTTGAAAATACACATATTGAAAAGAGCGAGTGTCGATGAGAAATCGCAGCGCTTTAAACTTAGCATTTCAGGCTAACTAGTTGAACAAGACATAACCCAACACCACCAACTCCCTCCAGGCCCTTCCAGTCCCCCCTCCTGCCTTTCACCCCTGCAGTGTTACTAGCTAATACCCTGTTCACACCAGAGCTTAAACATGTTTAAATGCTGTTACTCTTAAACACGGCTTAAAATTGTTTTTTTTTATAAAAGCTGGTTACTGACGTTGTCGACTACAAATTTAGCACAAATAGAAAGAACGTTAAAGGTTATTTGAATCCTGTGTAAAAGCCCGTGTTCGGTTACCAATTTTCAAGTTTTAAAACCTGGTTTAACTAAACACGTTTAGCTGGTGTGAATGGGGCATAAGTCCACAGACAAAATAACGTGCCTCTCACAAGCTTTGGTTACAAACTGAAACTATAGAGATGTGAAATTAAATCAAAAAGCAGAGATTTTCAGCCTTAGAACTATAATTCTCCCACGCTATCCCCTACAAAATAGAAGCACGAGTCTCCCAAAGATAACATGGCAAGGTAGATCTGGGTATGAACTGACGGTATGAACTGACGGTCCCACTCCATCAAACGCAGAACGCGCTCTAGGCTTAAAGGCGAGCGATGCGAAAAGGTTACCATATGTTTTGCAGTTATGTTTTTAAACAAACACCTATGATCAGGGTGTTCATTGGGCGTCGGAGATCGGAGAATTCTCCGGCTACTACAAAGAATTCTCCGGTCAAATTAAGATGGCCTGAGCTAGTTTTAAATTCAGAATGGAACGCTTTCAGAATATTCTCCTGTTACTTCACACAATTCTCCTGCTATTACAATTCTTATTGAAAACCCTGAGCCTATGCATATATACTTACCGCCTCTTTACTATCTTGTTGTTGTGTTTCAGTTTGAATTTGCCATACCGTTCTTTAGTTTATTTGTCAAGGATGTCTATTTTCTCAATGAGGGATATTCTAACAGGTAGTACCCTTTCTTTCATGCAATCAGCAAAATAAGTTACATCTGATTGCGCAAGTAACAATGCACCGTTTGCCTAGAGAGGATATCTGCAATAGCTATCATGAATCTATCTTCTGGTTAGTACAGCAGGAAAGGCTATTTGACCTTCTCTCAAAAAAGCTACAATCTTTGCCAAAAAAAAATCTTGGAACGATTTTCACTTTTTGCCCTATCGAAACCAGTGGCCATCACCCCATCTAGGCGTCCCCCTTTGCCCTCTCAATATTGAGATCACCGACACAGCACATTGTTATTAATTTAGTCGCCATGGTTTTACGGTTGTATATATTTTCCAACTTTGATTGAGGGGGCAGGGGAAGTACGTATTCAGAAACTCAATTTCTGAATACGCCTATAATAGCAATGATAAATTAAATAGATTTAGGCAAGCCTAAAAACGGAGCTCCTCATACAGACCCTCGCACATTGAAAATGCGTTCACTAAAGTTATTAAATACGCCTGGTGTACGCAACTACTTAAAGAAGATTCGATAGCTGAAATAAATCGTCAAAAAAAAACATTTAGCTCGCGACTCAACGGAAGAACCATTACCTGGTCAGCAAAATTATAATAGTTTTATAAAGCAACACCAAAAGCAGCTAGGCAGCTCTTTAACAAATGAAAAATAGACACTCAGCTTTATGCTTATGTCCCTCCAAAAACGCTTGAAAACTTGTAGGAAGAAAATTTTTCCTCCAAAACCGCTATGAATAATCCGTTTCTTCAGCAAAACCTTGTAGACTGCTGTAGACTGCTGGCTGTAGGTTGTGTAGCCGCGGCAAGCCGCGAAAAGCGCGCGAAAAACAAAGTCTCGTTTCGGTTTAAGACCTTCTAAATATCCCGGATGACTATGGCCGCCATGTTGGGGCAACGTCGTCGTCGTCGTCGTCGCTAGGCGCACGCGCCCGCGAGCCATGCCGCTAGCCATGATGACCATGAAAACTCAAACGCATGGTTTTCTCAATTTCTATCCTCGCACGGTAGTTATGGGGCTCCGCTCTGCGGCTCTTCGAGCCGCTGTGGAGCTCCGCTATAATGAATAGCAAGTTCTGTCCATCGTTTTAAGGAGTTTCAGTTGGCAAAGATTGTTGTAGTGAAACGTTTATTGACCGAAAAATCAATTGAACATGTGAAGGACGTGAAGTAGGCGGTCGTCATCAGTCCTTTAAACGCCCAGTGGCGCATAGGGCATCAACAAGTCGCCTCCATTCCCGTCAGTCCTTTGCAAGCCGTGAAGCTTGCCCCCAGGTAAGAAGTAGGCGGTCGGATGAAGCAAAATAGGCGGAGATCCATCGCCTGAAGCCGCCCTTTATTGAAACCTCAGACTTGTGTGATTTATGATATTTACGTCTCTTCCCACCTGAACTTTCAAAACCAGTTTGGCCGCTTAGTGATAACTGAAGCCAATAAGACTTGAAACGTGTAACTGCCTCTGAACGTCTAACCACAGCTTTTCCAGATTCAATCTACCAACCACCATATTTGGAAAATCAAGAGAAACCAAATGAAATAATCAAATTGGCTTCCATAGCATGACGTGCTCACTGGGGAGTACCCAGGTTTGCTCAAAGACATGGCAGACACGTTGTTGCAAATTCATGTTCCTTATGATGCGCCACGGAAGTGGGGCAGTTCCAACAATCGGATAGCTCATGACCGTCCTTGTACAATCTAATTTGTGATTTATAATATGACGCACATCTAGGTCCTGCATCTACCCCCTTGGCTGTGGTATTGACCATAACCGAGGTTACGAAGGAACTGCAAGATCCGCAGTTTACTTGAAATAAATGTATTTACGTTTCGTTTCAGACTACCTAATGGACATATCAACTTTGAGGTAAAGTGTTTTAAAAACGGTATTTCAGCAAAGGATGCAAAAAGACATCCAGCACACACTTTTGGGAAAGGAGCTGTATCTGTTGTGGTTTATTTTTGTGCTTGGTTTAATTTTTTGGTGATAATGTATGATAATGATAAAACACGGGATTTTAAGTAAGAATTCAACTTAGGATAGCGTTGAACCACAGCATATACAGTTGGGATATTTAAGTTATCCTTCTAAACCTCGACTTTTGTAGAATGATTGTTTCCAGCTCACTAATCAGTTTTTTTTCTCCCAATATTTCCTCACAAAAGTCTCCGTTATAAAATTTCACCCCAGGTTGAGTTCGCTTCTAGGTTAGTTTTTTTCTTAACCCTATAACCTCCAATGTCAAGCTACAAACTCTCATTGTTTGTCACCATACAATTCATACCGTTTCAGTTAGGACTTAAAGGGTAAACATTAAAATCTCGTAACGGCCATCCCAACATAATTGAAGGGAAATGCTACCTTGTCATTGTCGTTAAGGAAGGCGCCTGGCAGTTAAGGACAGAATTAGAGGGTTGAGAAGTAAGACTACCCTGAGAATTCGGGAAGCGTTCTGAGAGAGATTCCCCTCGCAGTACAAGGAGGGGGACGAATCTCTTGAAGTAGGGCGCAAGCAAAGCGCGTTGGGCCTTATCGGAGCGTGAAGCAGCCCATATTAAATGTCGAAAAACCGGCACTTTTCTTTCTATGAGTGTCGACAAAGATTGCCAGTCAGGTCGGTAATCCACGCCTCTAACCTTGCCAACCAACAATTGCGTTTAGCCGGGGATTTATTAGGGACTTTAAGATTCGAGACGCGACGGCTGTAAGACGCGGCCGGAAGTTAATTTTTAAAGAGGTGACATATTGCGCATGCTCACGCCATCTTCCTGATGGTATCACGTCGCGTCGAGAACGTGGGATTGGCAATTTTGACGTTCTGTACAAAACGTGAGCATATTCCTACCAGTGCTTAACTTAAATAATGATATATTCCTCTAAACATGAAAAATTAGCAATCTAGGATCATTGGACGTAATTTCTGGTGACATTTTAGATCGTAGCTATGAAAGGATTTTGAATTTTTACCTCCGCCAAGGAGGTTATGTTTTCACGCCTGTCTGTTTGTCTGTCTGTTAATCGTTTTACGCAAAAACTAATCAACGGATTTGCACCAAATTTGGTGGAAAGGTCGCAAATATACCCAGGATCAATCGATTAAAATTTGGGATTTATCCGGGTTAAACTCCAGATCTCAGATCCAGACTAGACGCTCTCGGGAGCGTTCACTCGGGCTACACTTGATAGTACGGCTTCGAACAAACGTGAATGTCAGTTTACGCCTAACTTTTGTATATATTGTATACTATATGGCTGGTTCCACGACCGCAAAAAACCTACCAGACTGTATATCGCACCGCAATTCTTGTCGTGTTTAAGCTGAGCGATTTTACCAGAAAGTTTTCTAAGGCCCGGTTCAGACGCCGCTCCACTCATGTGCCGAACCTAACTGAGGTATTAAGTGCGGCAAAAGAGCGGCGTCTGAATCAGTTTGGTACGGCAGTTTCAATTTGGTGCGGCAAAAACGTTAAGTTCGACAGGGTCTATCGCATTATTCGACATTGGAGCGGCAGGTGATTCATACGGCGTTCTTCTCATGTGCCGAATCAAATGCATACATTATGATAATTTATAAATCTTCCCATAAGTCCTTCCGAGAACTTGTTACGCATGCTCGTAAGTCTTACGAGGAAGGGAAAATGGCGGCAAAAGACGGATAAATCTGTAAACAGTGCAGAAGATGGACCAAATATCGCTGCAAAGTAGCCATTTGCAACTTATGTAGCGAGCCAGAGATGGATGAAAGCGTGGATAGGTGGGAAGAGTGTCGGCTACTGTTTTGAGTGCGAAACTGTAAGGCCCGTAACCGAGTCGCTGATCGCAAGTAAGCACAGTTATGAAGAAGCTGAAGAAAAGGAAGATGCGACAGATGAAGTCCACAGTGAAAAGGAAGGGTAATCTTCTTTCGCTAATAAAAGTGATAATCAGCAAGAAGCTGTCACAAACCAGAAATGTAAACACCCGATGTAGTTATGTTTGCAGTTTATCTCATGCGTGATTGATTCTCTTTTCCAACACAACAAAATCATCGCCGAAGGAATTCCAGCATTCAAGGTTTCCTTTGTTGCTTTAAAGTAAGCATAAGTGCAAGTTAGGTGATTAAAATTGATCAACAAGAAGGGTATAATTGAAAAATTTGAAACTGCAAATTGCTTGTGTTAATGTTTATATTTATCCCTTTGTGGAAGGTCAATAATAGTGGCCATGTTGTGGTTCAATTTTTTCCTTGGTTTAAATTTTATTTTCCTTGGTTTAAATTTATGTTCTTTCGTTCATTTCCTTCCTCTTATCCTTAAAGTCCTCCTCAGTGCATGGCATATGCTTCTTGACACAGTCCTCCCAATGGTTTTCAACGATCGATTGACATACCTGAGTTACAATCTCATGTACAGTTGTAACACCCAATCCAGCCATATCCGCTATGGTGTAGTAATAATCACCTCTTCCGAGGCTATAAATGCAAATGCCTAGCGGACATTCGGGTGATATGAGGTCTTCGTTTACTGTCTGGCGTTCCAAGTCGTTTCGGATCCGGTTCAGAATGAAACTGAATGTATTCTTCGAAATTCTGAACGTTTTCTTGAATCGTTCATTGGTATATGTTGTCCAAACCATCTCCCACCAGCCTTTGCTCCTGAGCAGACGCCGGCAAGATCGTACATGAACCATCTCCGAGGCTAAATTCTGCTTACGCGAGAGCAACAAAATCCCTGCCAAGGACAAAAGACGAGCTATGCGTCGTCTTCTTAATGCAATGGGCATTTGCGCACTTTCGGAAAACATCCTCCTGCGTTCGTTTCCCCGAGGTCCCCGAGAAATAGCTCTAATCAGAGCTATCCTCTCCTTCACAGCCACCATCTTTGAAAGTTGAGTTATGGCGCGAAGATATGATATCAGACCCAGGTCTTTTTCTTTCTCCCTACATGAAATAAAGATTAGGTTCGACACACGGTGCGCCGTCTGAATCAGATGTCGCGCCAATGTCGCTCCAAAGTCGAACCAAACTCAGTTAGGTTCGGCACATGAGTGGAGCGGCGTCTGAACCAGGCCTAAGGTTTTACAGAAATTTCAGTGATAATTGAGTTTGTTTACTAATCGAATTAATGTTGACCAATCAGCTTTCTTGGTTCCCACGGTAGAAAACAGTTTTGAAACTTGATGCCATTCACCTGATTCCAAGTTATCGAAGGCGAAGAAGCGATATGTGGGAAAAACAACAATATTACTCCTTAATCGGGTATACTTTTCTTCAAATAGCTCTTATTTGTGGATTCAAACTCTTAAGACAACAATATGTGGCGGGGCGGAGGTATGCGCTCTACCGAGTGCCCTTCTAGTTTTAATTTCTTTCAGGTGTACTAAGCTTATAAAATGGCAGTGTCTTCGAGCAAGGCTTGTAAGTAAGTCACGATCTACAACTTCAAAACGTGAATGCAAGAGTCTTCTGCATACTTTCCTCGTCTCTTGTACCGTTACATTTCTCGATTTATTGCGTTCATCTGCCGCTTAACTAGCACATTTAAGCTTTGTGTGTTTTTATGATCTCTTCTAATAGACACAAACAGAGCATTTCCATGGATATTTCTGCGAAAGAATTGCTGAAGAATCACACTGATAAAGAGCGTTTCGCAGCCGCGTCGTCTTGCATCGCGCCGGGGATCTTAACTTAACTTTTTCCGCGCAAACGGCGACGTTCTAGTTCCAGTCCTTTGACAGCCACTGCGTTCTAGAAGCCGTCGCGTCTCGGATCTTAAAGTCCCTATTGGTTTCCAACGCAGCCGTCGTCTGGTTCGTCACGCAACGTATCTCCAGGGAAAAGAATCGTTACGTGACGAGCCAGACGACGGCTGCGTAGAACACCAGGGCCTGGTTACATAAACGTCGTACGCCCTATACTAAGTAAATACGTTGGACGTTAACTCAAGCATAAATTTTACATCAGTTCCACCAGTTTGGGCTTCCCTTAACGTTCAACGTTGCCCACGACTAATTCCTACGCCTGATAGGGGGTAGGCGTAAGCGAGGCGTATTAAGGTCGTAGCTCTCATTTTAGTATTTCCAAAGTGGCGCGTATGATGTTCGTCATGCAAGTGATATGCTCTTCGAAGAGAACGAGTCTTTCGTGACCGTACAGATTCTTTGGACTCTCTTGATGACCTACCATTGTACTCCCGATATCGACTTCACGGTAATGAGCTATTAGAAATGTTTCAAGAAATCAGACCTCAAATCGAGCATCGGACAAACACCCAGTTGATGCAGAGGATTTAAGTGAGGACTCGTTTAACAATGAGGATCTAAACACCACGTCAAGCACACGGGGAGCTTTAATGCGACAAAGACAATGAATCATCTCGAGTCATTTTTCTCATTAGAGAGTCTCATTAGTTTGCGTGATTAAATTTAGTTATGTAAATAACCAATTTAATATTTAGCCAATGCCAAAATCCCAGATCCATCTTGTAATATATTTTCTTTTACTGTTAAATTATATCCTTTTTTTTTTTTTTTGAAAAATTTTATTTTTCGGTTGAGGGGTTTCCACTCACCACATTAAGATTCTGTCTTCTCTTTTCAGAAATTCTGGCAGCTTTCAAAACTTATAACAGACTTTGTTGCATGGAAGGAGGTAGCGGTAAGAGATCTGAATCTCTGTGTTGCACAACAAATATAAAAGTAGTTTCGCGGGTGAAGCCTCCAATCAAAATAATACTAATAAAGATAAGATGGCCAATCAAATTATTTCGAGCGCAATTTGGAATAAATGAGCATGAGTAAATTTTTCAAAGACTGAAAAATTGCACGAGCCTTAAGCGCAGTTTGTTGTCTTTGAAAAATTTAAGAGTGCTTGTTTATTCAAAATTGCTCTCGAAACCATTTGATTACGTGTTAATGACAAACGTGCCAAAACCTAGTTTCAAACATCTGCTTTCAGTTTTGACTCCTTGCACTTAATATCAACTTTCTGCACTGTTTGGTATTAATTGGCGTGTTCCCAACCAATCAGCGCGTTGAAATCGTTGCATCTATGATATTACAATAATGACATTAACTATTTGTCAATGGTGATGATAATATCGTTATTATCTTAACTATTGATATGGCTATTATGATGATCATTATTATCAGTCAGTTCTGCATACGATACCAGGCTCACCCAAAAGAGGCTATACAAATTTGTATCTGTTACTTATTAATTATATAGCATGCAAAACCTATCGAATTCTTTTTTAAATTTGGACAGTTTGCAAACAATAATAAAAAAGTATCTGTTGACGATATTGGATTAATGCACGGATATAAAATTACTGTTTTAAAAGTGGCAGCACTAAACGAAATTGAAGCAAGGACTTGTCATAATTCCCAACGTGCCCAATCGATATACATCGATCATCGGAAATCAATTAATATTATCAATATCATCGATAAAAATTAATAGATTAAAATCGATCTCTTTCACCAATCGATGAAAATCGATACTCACAATGCAAGTCCTCTTAATGGTAACTTCAATTAATGAACGATTTCTAATTCTTAGCCGTACGCGGATTCGTTGCGCTTAAGTTCGCGTGGACACAAGTCAGTCTTGCTGAAGTTTTGCGAGTCGTTAAATGACGGGCGAAACGAACGTTTCATGGTTAGAGGCTGTAGTGAGGGGCTACCACGAGTGCCCATTTACAGTAAGGACGGGTGAAACTTTTGTCCTCGCCAAAAAAAAAAAATCCGCGACAGTGGAGAGGCATTCAGAGTTGTGAACTCGAAGGGACAACTCGGTCACATCCAAACAGAGCTGGTGACATTTCTATGGCCGCTTGAAACAACGATCGAATCAGTTGTAAGCGATCATTGCCGGTTAACAAGGTAAAAAGAGGAAGCGATTGTCCGGGAGTGTTGCGATTTTAAGAGAGAGATCAGTTTACGAAGAACCTCCGGAGAACCTGCGAAGAGGTGAAATTTACTGTGTTACAGTTTAGTGTCTTTAGTCTGTACGCTGAAAAACGGGGAAATTGGGTGGATCTCAGGTTATTCGTAGGAATCAGTAGTTTTAAGAAACGTTCAACGAATCCACGTCTGTTCACGTAGATTGTTGAGGGCTACTTAGCGGGCGTTGTCCACGTATCACGGGTTTCTACTGATCAGACTTTTTAAAGACAGTTTTCAACGCACTTTCAATCACGTTTTTCGTATTTTCGACACATTTAAAGGAAAGGAGCAATTGAACTACAGATCTCTTTCTTGGAAAAGAAAAAATTATAATGGATAAAACCATCAATTACTGATGCGTAGTTCAAACGTATCTGAAATAAGAGAAAATGCGGAAAGAGAACATAACGCCGTCAGATATGATAAGGGGACAGAATCTGTTTTTAGCGCGGAATCTATTTATATCCCGTTCCATGGCTGTGCGGTTTCCACATGGCACATTGAAATTACAACCACAGGATAAGAAGGACATCAGCCATTGGTCAGTTAAAATAATTTCCGGATCTAAAAATAGGTTCTGTCCCTTTATCATAGTAAGAGAACCCAGTATGGAAGATGCGTTCTCTTACCTCACTTACTCTTGATCTGAAATCATTATTTAACGATGACCTTTGACAATCGATATAACTGATGAAAATCGTTTAGAAATCGATACTCACAACTCTTTGGATCTTCGATTTTCATCGATTTCCGATATCAATCGATTTTATCGATTATCGTATTTTATCGATTGGGCACGGTGGGTATAATTTCAAGTTAAACTTTCATGGCTCTTGATGTGTTACATTTTCTTGTTTTGTTTGACCAGTGTAAATATGAGAGGAATCGCACTGTGCTCAATTACCTAATGACTGTTCCAGTTTTCTCTGATAATAGTAAGTCCTTAAGTCCTTTTTTAATTATTTTTGATGTTCTAGTCCTTCTTCTCTGAAGATAGAGAGTCATTTAGTGAAGCCGCAGAACAGAAAGTACTGCGGGCTGCATATACAATACTGGCGCAGTTTCGCGAAAGTCCCGTAACGTCTTGGGACGTTTTCGGGAGCAGTAACGCACATTGTAGTTTGGTTTTCTGCCGTCCAACATGTTAGACGAATAGGTTTAGACAGTGATTGCTTCATAGTTTTAAGATTACCGGTAGCTGTTTTGCCCGACATGTTTTCGGGGCTTGCAAGAAAGGCACTGCTGAGGAAAAGTGGTTATTGTTGTGGAACCGGTTTCAGTGCAACGTAACTTGTTGGTAGGTTACCCTACCACATGATTTCACCTCCTTGCATCAACTTGAAAGATCCTGAAATTTGATGGAAATGTGCAGAAAGAATTTTGACCGGAGCATGAGACACCAAGGCGTTCAAGCCTGAAATTTGGCACGGTTTTGTTTCGCTATCTACGTTATTTTTCAACTGGTAGTGGAACATCACTAGACGGTTTTCAAGTCCGTCTTTGGGAAAAACGTCGTGGGACAAGGAACGTTAATAGTTCAGTAATGAAATTCGCAAGCTATTTGTAGCCGGTTCGCAGTTAGGAAGTAGACAGTGCTGGTACTGACTCCTCAAGGGTTGTTTATGTGAGAAAAAACTACGTGCTAGGTCTCATACCTGAACTAGATTTTTTACTCCAGCTTTGAAACATGCATGAACTCGCTCTTGCATGACTCACTTAGTCATGACTTTTTCTAATCACGTAGATACTATAAGTGGAGGCAGGATGGCCGAGTGGTCTAGGGCGCGGTATTTCAATGCGGTGACCCGGGTTTAAATCCCGCTCTGGCCACTACCTGGTGTTGTTCTGGGTAAGTACCTGGTTCAACTCCTCGATCATCCTTGTAAATAGCCAACTGGTCTGCCTCCCACCAGTTGGGATTCTTAACTATGTTATATGTTGTATGTACAAAAGTGACTCTGAAAAGCCCCTGTGGGGACGAGCCACTATATGTATGTGTGTGTATGTGTGTATGGATACAGAGCCACAAGAGGGAACCGTGGTGAAAGTCGCCCCGGGTTCATACAACACCCGCCCGTTAGTTAGGGCGATCAGGGCCTGTTTGTTCAAAGCAGGATTAAGTGCGAGATTTAAATGCAGATATGAGAACTTAAAAAGCGCATTCAGTATAATTCTCTTTCAGTACAATTTGTTGATTGTATGCTCTGAATAAAATAGAGAAAGTTAGAGGAGAAAACGTTTTTCAACAAGAGGAAAAAAACTCATGTTAAAAGTTAACCTTGGGTTAGCGCTAATAAGCCTTCGAACAACCGGCCCCTGATGATATAATCAATGAAAACCAGCTTAAAAAATGTCCTCTGCGTCCCAATCTTGACAAGTTTTCCAAGTCCACAAACTTGCTAACCTGGCGAATTTCACCCTACTTTCGTCAATAACATCTAGTGAATTACTGCTCTCCTCAGATTTGGCGTTAATGTCCTATGAATGCGAGGCCCCAGATACTCAGTTTGAAAAAGATCGCAGGAAGTCTCTCAGGTGAGTCTATAAAGTCTGCTTAGACGCGGTCAGTCGCAAGCACATGGTAGAAATTCGCTGAGCCATCCTCCTATGCAGACGTTCTTTGGGCTTCGTCACGCCGTGAGAAGGGATGCGTCGCGGATCACAAAGAACGTCTGCGTAGGTGTCTACCGTCGAGCTAGACTGGCTCGTCACGCAAAGCTGGGGAGAAGCGTTGCGTGAGGAGCTGGACAATGGCTGCGAAGGATAAAAGCGCTGAACCGAATCACAGGAGCATACGGATACTCAATAACGCAAATAATGGGTATATCAGACAAGTTAATGAAATTAGGGTGCATCGCTGTTGGTAAAAGGTAGTCTTTCGATGGTAAAATTTACTTTGGATAAACCCATTTGATAGTGTTTCATCCGCAACAGCACCAGTCTGTTTAAAAACGAATCCCCTTTGTATATGCGCACTGAATTTTCGTTACTACAACACTCTTAGCCATTGCTGAAGGGGTTAACGTGCTAGGTTAATTTAAACCTCGGCAAAATATTGTTCATTGCATAATTCAGTTGCGGCTGTAAAAACCATGTCAGTTATAACCATTGTTAGGACTTGCAGGAATTATTGACAGACTTTAAAACGAGACTTACAATGCAATTATACAGCTACGCATTAATTTTTTTTGTTGTATTCACGACTTGTTTGTGTCAAAAACCCGAAAAAAAAGCCCCCAAATCTGAAAAGTAATTTGAATGTAACGATGTACGATTCTGATTGGTTCGGAAAGGCCTTACACTATTTTTGATTGGTTATACTTTCACACGTGAAACAGCTGTACGCCATTCTGATTGGTGGTGTACGCTCTTTTCACATGTGAAAATAAAGCGTGTAGATTTCTACAAATCAGCTTTATGGAATAAAATTATCGTGTTACGTGTGATAAAGTAAGTTATAACACCGTAGGATTTTAAGCCTGCTGACGTTTCGAGTGTAAGCCCTTCGTCCTTGCGAATGGTAGAAATGTGATGCGTATAGTTTGCATAGGAAATAATTCACTCGGCTTGGAGGGTCGCCCTTTTACCCGGGACAACACTTCTCCACGTAAACAGGGCGTCATTGTTTGTTTATGTTATTTTATTTTTCAGGGCAGAGAAGAACGCAGAAAAGAGGTGAACAGTGTTCAGCAGTGTAAAGAGGTGTTCCCCCGGTCAAACTAGCCACGTGCCAAACTCTCCCTTCTCACTCTTGAGTTTAGATCTCACGCCAGCTTAGAGGCAAACGGACAAACAAAAATAGAAAAGCCGGCACTCAGGTCTTTAGCCCGGAGGGTGTGGGGGTTACTTTAGGAATTTGTGGGTGGGGATGTGCCGCTGAAACCCTGGAACCCTTAACATATACCACAGCTGGTTCAGCTGAATTTTGCTACCCTGTACTAGAGTAAACCCCCCAAATCACTCCTATCTTAGAGTATCTGTTTTCCAGAAACTGAGGTCACTAGCACTGTCTAGCCAAAACAAAACCTTATACCACAGTCGTTTCTCTCTCAAGAAAAGATTTATTTATACTTGTCCAGTTTTTTTTTTTTTTGAGTGGAAATTCTTGATTTCCTTAGTCTAGATAAAATCTTCAACCAACTGGTCAGTTTCGTGAAAAATGATACCCTATTCTAGACCCAAACGCTCTGATTTATATACCCTTTGCTAGTAAACTACTTGAAAACCATACCCTTCACAGCGGCACATACCTATATAGCCCATATATGGCAGTACTTCCCTGGAGGTCTTAAGAATTTCTTAGTCTCTCGGCGACTTCTAAAAGGGTGGGAGATTTCGCGCCAAAATTTCTGGGTCATGAAACTGTGATGTTTTCACTTTACAGAGTAGAACCCAAGCTCTTGGTTCAAGTGAAAGGAAAACGTTCTAAGTGTGTGTTTGCATGATACCGGGAGCGAATTCACACCGTTTCCTTACCATTTTGACATTAGACGAAGCGACACACCCAGTTTTCACAGCAGACGTTTTTAGGAAACTTAAGAAAAGACAACGGCGACGGGACCGATAAAAAATTCTACGGCTTTGCTGTTGCACTGTTGGGCGGTGGGCTTGTTTTATTTTCTTTCCATTCTCTTTTCAAATTAGAAAATTTTAAGTTGTTACCGTGCATGTTTCATTCTCAATTTTACAAGGAAGTTTTGGTGTTGCTCATTGACGTCCTCGAGAAAACTTGAGAAATGGTCATTTTGCGTTCTTGGTTTGCATAAGAAGGCAAAGAAAGCTACCAGACTGTGTTTTCTCTTGCAGTTTTATTGTGCCCTCCACTAGCGCTTTTGTTTGGTGCCGTTCTAGTCTACGTCTTCGTCATGTTTTGCTTAAGGTCCTTTTTTGATCAGAGGCGTCGACTACATTCTACAATTTTCTTACACCAGAGTGGTGTTTTCATAATCGTGTCAAATACCCATAAAAAGCAATAGAAACCGACTTTGAGAAAGTCTAGTTTCTTAAGTATTCTCTCATTTCGGAGTGTGTTGCCTTTTTTACATGGTTTTGTTTTTAATGAAAATAGTAATAAGCTGTGAGATAGAGTTCTATCGTTGACGGAACATAATTTATTTATGTATTATTTATTCACTAGCCCTCTAAAGCCTCAAAACATGAAAAAAAGGATTTGGCAAAATAACTCCTCTCATGGTGTAGGTCAGTTATTTCATTCTGTCTTTTTTTTGCGGGGGGGGGACAGGGGGTGGAGGGTGTCAGAGTGCGCCTTTGTTGTGCACCAATTTCCTAATTATATTGTACGTATTAGCGGCCTTCTACGTGTAGCAATGGGCTGCAATATTCTAGGAGTGAACTATCAATTTATTTATTAAGTCACTTATCTACTCAATTATAATATATTTGTGTGACTATTTGTAGATGCACCGAAACGGCGTGGACTTAATTAATATTTTAATATGAGTAAAGGTGTTGCTTTTATGAAATGCTTCCTTTTTTGTAGCTACTGCGCGTGCGCGAGCAGCTATATTGCTATCGGGTGCGATGTAAGAGTGTCCCAATCGGGATTGCTTCGGATTCCTCCGGAATCCCGAACAACGAACGAGCAAATTGGAATCAAGAAATTCGATGGAATTATAAGTCCTGTTTTGTCTCCCTTGTCTATAAAAGGGAAACTTTTGACTTTCTGTGTTTCCGTAAAAACCCGATTCCCTTTCCGGAAAACTATCGACAATAAAACGTTTTGCGACGTTTGCCACGTGGTCTCTCTGCTGCAGTGAAGAGTGAAGACTCTAGCAACTTGCGACAACAGGTAAGATTTATCATGTTTTCTCGTCATTTTCTGCGTATAATTAGGCAGAGCATTCAAATGGTATGCCCAGTGTTTTCTCGTGTAGTGAGTTTTAGGCGTGTTGAAGGTCCAAACAGAACTTTGGTCTCGAAAACTTCAGCGACATGTAGCTATCATGGCCGCCGGTCTGTGTTTCGTGCGCGAGCAGTTGAGCAGCTCTAGATGGTCCGCAAACAGAATCTGGCAACCAACAAGGCATTCTTGGATGCTTATATTTTTCGGATGAATTCCCTTTGGGGAAGCAAACTTGCCTTTCCAGGCAACTACAATTCCCTCCGGGGAAACAAACTTGCCTTTCCAGGCAACAACAATTCCCTCCGGGGAACAAACTTGCTTCAGTTTCCAGGCAACAACAATTTCCTTCGGGGAAACGATGAATTTGCCCTTTCAGGCAACATGAAGCTCCTTTTGGGAGTTGATACGGTCCTTCGGGAAAAAATGAATTTTGACGTAAAACTAAAAACAATTCACGGCTCTTTGACCACGGTGAACAGTGAGAATGGGTTTGTTGGTTGCTTAGCTGAACACGAGGCCACCGACCTAAATAGCTTGCTGAGCACAGGCATACATTTGAATCCTCTGCCTTATTTGAGTAGTGATGATGAAGTATTAATTTACTGTGATGAAAATACAGCCAACAATAAAAACTGTGACAAATTTGTGAATCATGAAACATGTGCCAATATTCGAGCTTGTCGGTCGCATGTTCGTGTGAAGTGCAGGGTTAGAGATAGAGAGCCATCCCGAGTGGCACTGAAAAGAGTTATTAAATCCCTTAAAATGAGAAAATCTAGAGCAAAATGTAAACATTCTATTCGGAAATCTGTTCCTGTCTCATCTGTTTTGTATAGCATTGCCTCTAACTATAAACAATGGAAGATCAAATTTGCTAAGAAACAGGACAGCTTCTTCAGCAATTATTTTGAAAAATCATTAATTCATACAGTGAAATATAATGCATCAAAAAGAAATATATTGCTCAATGGGGATATTCAACTAAATCCTGGTCCCAAAACACCTAATGTCAGCTCATTGCAAATGTTGTGTAAAGAAAGACCCAATTCTGTGTTTAACTGCAGACTACATAGATATGGGTTAAGAGCACTAGAGGTTAGAGGGATGGGTAATTGCCTGTTTAGATCGCGAGCCATAGCACATCAAATATACAGTGATTCAAATCGTCATTTAGAGATCAGAAGAGCTGGCATTCAGTATTTGCAAAATAACCGTGAGCAATTTATAGAAAGTGCAGTTGTAGATAACATAAGTTGGTCTGAGTATATTAATAATATGTCTTTGGAGGGAACATGGGGTGATCACATTATCATGCAAGCAATAGCAGAAGCTATGAACTTGAGAATTCATGTCATAGAATCAAGTGAAAACTTTGCTGAGCTAACACTTGTTCAAACTCTAAATGTCTCAGAAACAACAAGGTCTGTATATATAGGACACATTGGGGAGATGCATTATGTCTCTACAGTAGGACAGTAAGAAAAAAATTGTTTGATACAACATATGCACGCAAAAGAAAATGTAGTGGTCTGACAGAAAGACAAATCAAATCAAGTAGTAGGGTTGAATCACATTCAAATTCTAATGCGTCATCAATTGAAGATACAAATGCCAGTGATGAGGAAAGAATAGCATATATTGCATATAAGAGACAATGCAGAGAAGCAAATGCATCGCCAGAGCAGAAGTCAAAATGTAACCAGTCCCAAAGAGCTTATAGAAAAAAAATATCTCCTGAGCAAAGAGCAAAACATAATCAATACCAAAAAACCTACAGATCAATAAAACCTGCATTGACCATACCTATACTAATGTGGATGAGGATAAAATTCAGACCGATGTGTGGGAGACATTTTTCTGATCATAAAGCTATTTATGCACTGATTAAAGGATTTTAGGTACCGGTAATGCAGTAGAGACCTGTTAATGGGGCCAGCAAAGAGACATTTGAAAGTGCCTGTATTATCTTAGCTGTGGAACAGATAGGTTTTAAAGGAAACGTATGAGCTTGGGACAAATGAAATTGTCTTGATATGATTGCCTGTTTAGTACATGCATATTTGAACAACATAATTATAAATCAAATTAAAGATAAAAATTAATACAGTGACATGAATTAATATGTACCTCTGATCATACAGTTCTGTATAGGTTACAAGAGATTTGACATGGATGATGATGATACAACAGGTTCAAGGTAAGCTTCCTATAATGGATTCTCTTTTTTCTTAACTCTTTAATTCTTTAATTCATACTGTTTTCATTCTATTAAAAATGTTTTGTGTTTCTTCCCATCAGAAACCAGAAAAATGTTGACAGACCCACAACCTCTACATGTAAAACAAGACCTACACAAGCAAGGTCAGACGAAGGTGAAAATGACTTTATTTTATTTTTTTGTTTAAAACACTACAAAATATGTGTCTGTTTATTTGAAAACAATACAGTTGCAGTGTCTAACCCCTTAATACATCACTTTAACCTCCACCAATTTTCTGTTATTAAATGTTTCTTATTTAAAATCCCCTTATTAAAAATTTTCTTGGTTTGGTTGGGTGCCCTGTGCTGGTACATAGAATTACCTGTATAGAGAAATACCACACTGTCATTCAAAATACACCAGGTTTATACATACTTAATTTGTGTTTCACAAAACAATACCAATGAAGAAAATTTTAGTAATGCCTTTGTATGTTTTTGTTCAGACCTGGAGAGCTATGTGCACCAACTGACTGGTGTCAAAGGAGCTATAAACAACAGCAGCATAAAGTTCTTCGAATGTAAAGTCCAAACCTATGAAGATGCAGCAGTCCATGCAGTATGTTACTCGCCAGAAAAAAGGCTTCCCCTCCTTCAAGCATTCCAGAAGAAATCGCCAGTAAAAATAAGAGGAATCAAGAGAAAACATGATGATAATTACCAAATACCAAAAACTGCCCAAATCAAGCAAAAATCATCAATTAACTTCCCATACAATGAATCTTCTGCAACCAACCTAATGGATGTCAAAGATGTTCTTACTGCAACAGTCTATCAGCAAGTAGACACGAAAGTTAAGGTTATTTTGAAACCAGAAACCAAACATAAAATTATTGTTAATGGAAAAACTAAGTACAATGTTGAATGTCTTGTTACAGATGAGACAGGGTCTATGAAATTAACCTTATGGGAAGAAGCTATTGACAAAGTTCAGGCAGGAAAAAGCTACCACTTTCAAAAAACGAAAGTGAGAATCTTTGCTGATGAACATTATGTAAACACAAACGATTCAACCACAATTACACCAATTGGCGATATTGCACATGTAGACCTAAAGTCACTTGAAATGTCAAACAATTTAATTGTTGGTCAGTGCCTTGGTGTGGACATAAAATGACACTTGGAATGTATTGTTTGCAATGCTACAATAGAACCACTTCCAGTTTATATTATTTGATTACAATATATCTTAATATATAACATATTGTTCATGTTAAATGTTTTGTTAAAAAAATTCCAAGAGGACAAAGGCGAATGACAGTCAAAAAATCTGCTAGCCTTTTGGTGCAGTTCTTGCAGTTAGGGACTCCTGTTTAGCAATAAACAAGCAGCAGCTATTTTAAACAGTCACTTTTTAGAAGAGTTTGTTTTGTACAACTTGGTTTCAACAACATTGAAGAATGTGTACCGTATCAGACCTTACATTAAGAGTTTCTTGTTATCAGTTTATATTATTTGATTACAATAATTATGTCTTAATATATAACGTATTGTTCATGTTAAATCTTTTCTTAAAAAAAAATCCATTAAATTATACATTTGTTGCCTGTAACGGTCTACTTGCTACAAAAGTAGACAAAGTTATGGGTATGGTTAGAGCAACTCTCATTAACGTGTTAGATATGCACCATTGTAAAGTCAGGGGATCATGAACCCCTGTAAAAGTGTAGTAGGCAAAAATACACAATACAGAACAAAAGAACCACAGTTCTAAATATACTTAAGTGTATTTCACAGGTTAATGAGAACTGCTCTATACAACCCTTGATAAAATAATATCAGTCTAGTTAATGTTACCAACCCATGATACAGGAACAATACCTGTACAAATTTCATCCTACCACATTTCTTTGTGGGGAAATGTGGTAGGATGAAAACCTCCAAGTTAGAAAATTATTAGGAATTTATCTAGAAAAGGCTGTTCTAATGGCAACCAGGATTGTAAATGGTCATGATTCCCTTACCTACCCCAGCTCGGGGTCTCAATCCAACATTAAGAAACTATTAAAGGTCACAAACATTTCAATGGCTTGATTATCCCCACCTGAAAGCTCCCATGTTGCCATGGCAACTTGCTATCAAACCCTCAAACTAACAGAGATACTAGCCCCAGGGACAAGAGTGATTCAAAACCAGCATTTTATTACATATAATGTAATCAATGATAACTCATACCTTTTTTATTGATAAAAAATAAAAATAATCATTTATAACAAAAATGAATTTCCTCTACAAATTACTTAAACTAAACAACGGGGACATAGGTAACAATATTTACAAGGCAAGTGACATGCCTTTTTTTGTTATGTATAACACAAGATGTTGGACTACAAAGTCTGATATGCTTTATAGAATCGACCGCAGGCATTATGAGTCCTGCGAGTTTCCTCATCTCTTACAACATAGTCATTTTACACTTTGTGAAAAATGAACGCAGTAGCTACATGCACGCATTGCGGGCCTATTTTTTAACTCGTGGATACGCGAAGCGTATTTGCGAGTTTTTGTGGGGACTCCGATATGCAAATTGTCACTCACTCACTCACTCACTCACTCCAGTGTAGACATCTTCGTTATTAGTCGGATAGAACTCGGGGGCACCGATATGAAGACGACAATTGTCGTGACCGAAGTCACGGAAGTCTGTTGATGAAAGTTCACGCTGAAAGTGTATCGTACCGTTGCCAGAGTTTGTAATGATTTTGTAGCTTAAGAGGACGATTAGCGAGGCCCTGTTAGGGGTAAATTTCGAAAAGCGACATGGCCTTGAAACGGCGACATAAAGGACCTGAAATGGCAACGAACGACGAGCCGCTCACGGGAAATTACGACAGCGACCTTCGACCTTCCGCGAAATTGCGACGTGAAAAGGGTTTGAAACTCAGACGCGCGACATAAAGAACCTCACTAACAGGGCCTCATTAGCGGTCTTACTAAAATCAAAAGGAGTTTAAATGTTTCCAGTTAGGACAATAACCAACTTGGAGACTGAATTTCATGATCCTTTTACTCGGCCAGGCGCTAAATGTGAACAGATGATAACTATTCGCTTTTCCGACATCGACCGCCATCGACCGCCCCCAAGATTACAAGCAGTATATGAATTTCAGTTGGCTCGAAAGTGATCTGAAGATGAGAAAATCTCTTGCTAATGTAGTAAGCTTTGATGAGAACTCATAGAGCGAAATTATCACTTGAATAAAAACTTATATGAGCGAAATGAGTACTCGTTATTGAACGAAACTACTACTGAAAACAGAATAAATTGACGAATCCATGATGTGAAACCGAAGAACTTCTGTGGCCAACCTGGATAAGAAACATCGCATGGAGGACGTTTCTACTGATTTAAGTGTTAGTACGAACAGGAATGGAGTTGGAGAAGTATTGGGACGGTCAAGAAGTATGTCAACGCTTACCATTTAATATGGAGGCGCATGCCATGGCGGAGAACCATGAAGATTACAATGTAAGAAAGTCATTAAAGGGTTCGAAAAGAGTAAGTCATGTAGAAAATGTATTAAGCGTTATATTATATACAATACACCACAAGCCGTTACAATGAAAAGTTTTCTGTCTATTGATTTCCGAATTTACCTTGAAGTGAACTAGATTGTGTTGAAGTAGACATGTTGGAAAAATAGGCTTACCTGTTTTGCTTACTGTTGTGTGACTCATCATATTTACATTGTAAAAACAAGAAATTATAAGGATAAAAACAAAGATGTATTGCTGTATTAATGATGGAAAGTGTAATTTTTTTTAAGTGCAACCCTGAATATATATACCACTGATAACCTAAAATGAGATGGTAATGTAAATAAACTAATTCAACTTGATAAAGGATTGAGAGTCTTAAGGATTTTACGATCATCACTAACATACTTTGCAAAAATGCAAGAAAGACTTGTTTGGTATGATTCGTCAGCTGGGCTGTCCTACATGGTTTTGTTCATTATCAGCTGCAGAATCAAGATGGATATTTCTGTTGAATACATTGAATAGACTTGTAGACAACAAAAACTATAATGATGATAAAATTGACAATGTCATGGCAACAAAATTCAGACCTTATTCAGAAGGACCCTGTTACATGTGTTAGAAACTTCGAACTCACAGACAGTGAGCAGTAGGATACCAGAACTACATTTGGTTTCGGTGCCATTTAATCCTGTACCCTTATGTTAAGTTATCAAATTTTTTAACAACTGTGTGCTTGCCACCTGCCTTATAACTGATGCCTAGTGTAGTCAAATGATTGGCGTAGATTATTAAAATTATCTTCAAGTTCATTCAATCACAACTCTGAAAAAACACCTCGTTAATTTTTAAATTATTTCTTTTTTCTCTGTTTTGTAAACATATCCACGAGTTCACCATAGTCCTACTTTGATTCTTCCTTTCCGTAATTCGATACGATAATTCTACTCACTGGCGTAATGACAGCTGTGGTTAGCGATTCAAAGGCACTTCCACGTTTCAAGTCTTCTGGGTTTCTCATTCTAGTCAATTTAGGCAAGTGCCATATTAAAACGCAATAAGGTGTTCTCGGGGGGGGGGGGCAAACTTGTTCTTTTAACACGTGACTACGAAGACGTAATCACTGATCAGGAGCCAATGATGTGACAACTCTACTGCTGGAGCAGCACACGCACAAGCTCAAATCGATTGGCTTGATGGCTTTCTCAGCATGCGCGCCTTATCTCTGGAATTCCCTTCCATTTGAGATTAAAAGCAGCGCATCTGTCCCCATTTTCAAAACTAAGCTTGTGACGTATCTTTTCGACAAAAACATGACAAAGATGGCGGGTAAGACCATGCTTGCTCTCTCTCTATCTGGTTTTATGCAGTATTATACTTTTTATTCCTGTCCGATTCCCCAAATCCTTTTCGCAACAATTTAGATAAAATGGCGACGTTCAAGTACAGTAGTCGTCAAGATGCCGAGAACGCCGAAAGCTGCGCGTTTTATGCTCAAGCCGCAAGACTCACCAAAGTTTCGAATGAGAGCTGCTGGTACATTATCCAAATTGTGGGACAGAAATCGGTTTTGAAACGCAAGTATCTTCGAAGGAGACGTCCTTTTACTTCTACTTCTATTGCTACATTAAATCCAATTATTAATCGTTTGGAACTGAAACTACAGCCCCTAACAGGATATCATGGTGCTCATTGCTACTTTGGAAACATTCAAAATGGCTTCCAAACGAGCACAGCAATGGACGATGTTTTTGATCCGATCACTGAGTTCAATCTGCCAAATAAAGAACTGAAAATTATACAGATCAACGCAAGATCAGTTACAAACAAACTAGACCAGATCAGATTGATGCTGCACAAGAAATCTGTCGACATCTTGGCCGTCACGGATACCTGGTTAGATAATTCCTGGACAGATAATGAACTCGTCATCAAGGGATACAATCTCTTTCGTAGAGATCGGAAAACAGCTCATGGTGGCGGAATTATTATTTTGTCCAAAAACACTGCATCATAGCTGCAGCATCATAGCTTTACTGTATGAAAACATCTCTATGTAGATTCGAGCGTTTTGCTTGTGCTATAAGAATCTCAAAACTCCAAAAAGTACAAATTACCAAATAAACCTAAGGGAGAGTCGCCAAGCAGGCTACCTACAGTTTTGGAAGTAATGATTTCATGATTCCAATTCCCCGAATCAAAGGTGCAATACCGTCACAAACTGAACTGCTCAGACATTAACAACATACTTTATCCCAGCAGGCACTTGTACATAATTTTTGTTTTCTTCAGGGACCGGGCTGGTTTGAGGTGGAGGTAGCTGAACAAATTTCTTCTTATGGAGAGGGGTGGCTTATTAGAGGGGGGGACGGCTTACTTGAATGAGGGGGGGGGGTTGCTCATTAGAGAACTCACGGTAAGTGAAATTTTATTACGAATGGATAAATATAAGTCAACTGCAACAATGTTTACAACTACGAATACACTTCACTTGTACACTTTGTTATGCATTGGTACGAAGACTAATACTTAAGAGACCTTAAGACACCCCCATTCCGGTGTACGGGTACGGCGCCATGTTTGACCATATTTGGTAATGACATCATCTCACCTCCCGGTAACCTAGCCTACCAGGGTAAGTGGCACTCTACGTGTGTTTACTTACGGGAAATGAGGGAAGCCAAAGTTACTTGCGATCTCTTGCAAGCAAGCAGAAATGAGCAAAATGGTAACTGAATTTGTGCTGTATCACTTGTGATTGTACCAAGCTAAGTCTGATTAACAAGAAACATTCACCCAAAAAGCAGCTGATGCGGTCGTTGGAAGTGAGAAATGGCTGGCAAATATTCGTGGTCGAAAACCTATTAGTACGTAGACAAATTTTGTGAACCTTAAAGCTTATCTTAGCCAAAACAGGAAAGCATGTTTCGAAAGGGCATTTTCTAGAAATGCTGAGCTTATACTTTCATTTTTCTCAGTCCTTCTATGTTTGGCCCAGGTAACGTAAACTTGCCGCCACTTATACCGCCACGTATACCGCTACCGGTAATTTACCCGTACCCGTACAGCGGAATCGTGGTATCTTAAGGTCTCTATTATCAGGAAACTACGTGAAGAGTCGCAGAATGTTTACCGAGCTGAGAAACAGCGAGGTAAATATTTCTAAATCCACTATTTACCAAGATTAAAGAAAACAAATATTTTAGCATATACCAATGAAGCAATCTGAGAGCAGTAAGAATTGACGCAGGCCATCTTTTTTTTCTTCGACCAAAACTCACTTACACAAGGTTTTCCCAGAATCCTCGGCACCATTAACCTTGCAGAAGGTGAACAACGTTAAATATCCCGAAACAGTGAGCCAATCAGATTGCTCAAAATGTCGAGGTTGCCGAGTTGGTATATACTAAAGATGGGTATCCCATAGAAGTTGTACAAATTGAAAAAAAAAGTATATGAAGTTTGGAGTATATACTCTCCAAATGCTACACTAATTCTATCTCACGAAGAAACCGTCACGAGAACACTCTGATGTAAAGTTTGCAATAAGGAAATTTCTCATTTTTTCACGACAAGTAAACTGCATGCATCCATATTTAAGAGTAATATTTCGGCTCATTTCAATAGGCCTTATGATGTCATCTTCAGAAATTATCGGAAAGGAGTGCTTTGTACACAGTGGTTATCGCCGGCCATCAGGGTAATCTTCGAGCGCCTTCGGCGTTTAATACTCGGTTTTTACGATCCACAATTAACCGGAAATGACACTGGATTTGAGCTCACCAAGTTTGCTGTCTATCTCATTAACATACAGCTCAGTGAATCTTCGGGCGTCATCGGCATGACTCAGTTTTGAGGATCAACAATTTATCTGAAATGTTCCAGGCTCAACAGATCAGAATTCGTGAAGTTTGCCGTCTATGTGATGAACGAAGAATGGTTAAATATATTGCAAAAGTAACGTGGACAAAAATTATTGAGGTGTACAAATGCTGTACATTTTAGAAATTACTTCATGGGGAAAGCTGCGGTCTTGGTCTTGTTCCTGCTCATCAACAAACGGACCTCCATCACTATGTACAAAATAACAAGGATCCCCAAGAGTGCATACCAGACTGCCCATACAGCATTAGGGACCACGGCCAGAAAGAAGCCCAGACTGATGTTGATAAGGGCCAGTATTAATCCAACACGGCCAAGATTCTTGTGGAAATATTCCCACACAACGCGTATGGTGGACTTTGACCCGTCTTGGTGTTTATGTGGGCGGCTGAAAAGTTACAATTCTTATCAGTAAAATGAAGCTTCATGGATCTTTTAAATTCAGGCAACTCACTCTTAAGCGAGCAACCTACGTGAAAGAAAAGTGGTGGCTTAATGAAGGTTGTCACTGAATAAGAAAGTCGTGAAATGAAGTCAAAACCTGCGTGGATCCACTGATTATTACAATTTATTACCATGTCAATTAAAATGATGTAGACGCACAAAGGCCCTGTTACAACCAGTTGTCGCTCGTGCCAGTCCCACGCAAAAACCGCAAAGCGCGGGAAAAGTGTAAAGTATTCAGTGTCACTTTTTTGAATGCACATGTATGCTAACAGTCTTTATGTTTTATATTTAACTTACGAAGCTTGTATCCTAACGATGAGGTAAAACTGTCCTTGGCGTTTGCTTATTTCCCGTTGACTTTGCTTTCACTGCCTTTGTCTTAATCTACGTAATAATCTGTTGTTGTTATTTGTACATTCCTTATTAGAAACGATTGGCGATTTGCGATTGGCGATTGGCGATTACGAATTAAAATCATATGACTGTCAAGGACATTACGCGTGTTATTGCCCGTGCATTGATAACAGGCCCTCTGAGAAAAAAAGAATAATCATTGTTCTTCTTCCATGGCTTAGGAAAAAGATTGGACGGACTGGTGTACTTCACGTGGAATAGGAATTGTTATCATCCATTGCAACTGTTGAATTATTAATGCTATTTGACTATGATCTAAGCGGTATTCTTTCAGTTGTGTAAAAATATATTTGTAAACGCCATCATGAAAACTGAAAATTGTGACAAATGGGAAACGCAAGTACTTCAGGAGGTCGTTTACTGGAAAAAAAAACAAAAGGATTTGTCAAATTTCATGACTCAAAACTAGTCGCTTTGGAACTTTAAGAATTGACCGCTTAAGAGAGAGTTTTTGAAACTTGAGTGTTCACTGAGCAGCATTGTGAATATTTAACGAAATGGTGGCTACCACCTAGTTCCAGCTCTCTCTCGAATGAAAGAAAAATCGAATTTAGTGATATTGAGGCAGTGGGATTGTTGAAAATGCCAAGGTTGCTGAGTTGGTATATACTAATCAAAAGTATACTTACATTAATGCATTAAATGGCTGCTGTAAACCAATGATCATAACCACCACGCCTATTGGTCCGTGAGCAAACTTCAGGTGGTCAAATGGTACTGACACAAATGCACAGATTACGCCAGCAATAGCGAGCAACAGACCAATCACCTAGGAATAATTTCAGAGTAAATATTTAGAAGTATTTAGCCTACCGTTTTTGCTAAACCACAAGCCCATCACTAGGAGCGATACTCGGGCACTCTCCTATTACACTTTGGATCGGACATTTGGGCAGACCTAATTATGTTTAGAAATGCGTTGTCGTCGGTACTTCGCCTCGTGACAGCTTCCACAGTTTTGTGATACTACTTCAAGTTATTTCAAAGGGTTGGTCAAGTTGGGGTGACTTTGTTACAAACAGATGATTTGGAAACCAACCAACCTCTAACTTCCTTACAATGTCCGATGACGTACTTAATTGCTAAAATGCGTCAAGCATTTGCACACTGATTCAAATGAAAAATGGCCTCCACGAAGGTAACTTCGGCGAACACCATCATGTCACGCAAGACATGATGGTGACTGCGAACACACCATTATGTCACGCGAGACATGATGATGACAGCCATTTGTTTCGAAGAGGAAGAGGTTCCCGTCGGACCTAGATTTAAAGGCAAGGATTGTGGTGATTTTCTTCAAAGGTTATATATACTAATGAAAATTTAAAGAAATGTTATCTCTTTCCGAACAGATAATCGTGTTTTACCTTAGAGTTCAATTTCAGAGTTAAAAATGCACCAAACCCACGTGTTACCTATTGTGTCCATTGTCTCTCCCTTTTTGGTATGAAACTGCATACATCAAGAATACCCGGCGTACGCTTTAGGACCCTCTTGTTAATTGGGTTTTCAAAGGTATGACACCCTTATGTTTACAGTGACTTTTCCCATGGTCAGAAATGATGATGATGATGATGATGAGGTCTGCCACCTTCTATATCGTGACGAAACTCCATTTCTACTTCTTAGCCCCAAAAGGTCGTGTTTGAATAATTGAAATCAACCCTGCCCGCAATAGCGGCCCTGTTATTAGCGAGGGATAAATAAGCAATACGTGACCTATCACCCAAAAACGTCCACTTGGAGCTTTCCGGTGAACGGGTGAAACTCACAGCTTTCGAACAGGTCATCAACATGTTCACGCGGATGCAAAAATCTTTGCCCAAGCCGACTGGGCAGATTCACTTTTTTCCAAGCGGCTTACATCCAAACCGCCCTTGGAATAAAAGGGCCTGGGAATGAGATGAAATGCATTGCTCATTCCTAAACCGGGGCTCTCTCGTCATCTAGGCAGTTTGGATTATGGATGACAGTCGATATCTGTTTCCTCATGGAAATATTTTCCTTTTTTAATTAATTTGTTTGTATGCCAGCTGCAAGATGACGGATAATCCTCTTGTTCTGTATTACAGATTAAGAGCCTGGAATAATACTTGGTCCATCAAATTAAACATTTCACAAAACTACAAACCATACACAATACACTAATGTATGGTCCCGTGGGAAACATCAGGACTCAAGGGAAAACAAAACTAACTAGTTTCCCGAGGGACCAAAAATTAAGTGCTTTGTTATATATTTACAAGATCACGCCATTTTTAATTTAGTCATGCACTGATCACGTGCTGTTGTATTCGGCGCGCGGGCAACAACTGCGCAATTGTATCCCGGTCGAGATACATTTGAATTTGATCTGTGGCACGTGACCAAGAATCGACCAATCACAGTGCTCGTTTTGTTGAGTGAAAGTCTTAGGTATGTAACAATGCGATATAAATGGTACAACCAATTACTTCCAGCGTGCACTGCTGGTTTAGCTCAGCTGGTAGAGAATTGCACCGGTATATTCGCAAGGTCGCGGGTTTGAGTATGGTTGCAGCCTGTTCTTTCCTCAGGCTAGATAGCAATAGCTTAAAATAATGCCTGGTTCCAATCTTTAGTTAAGAGCCAATTACGATGGTCTCATTTGTCCTACCTGAAATACACGGTGCATTTTAAACCACCAAGGATCTCTGTGTCTAAAGTAACGGGCAATGAAGGCTCCAGCTTGCAGGAACACACCCCAACCCAAGAACATGAAGAGCCCATGAAGAGCAATTAAATTAAAGTCTGCAATTCTACAGCCACCGGCAGAAAGGTTCTCGTCTGCATCTGAAGCTTGACCCTCAAGGAGCCAAACATCATTGAGATTCCCATCACTGGAACAGAACGAAATAAATGAAATGTTGGTTCCCCAGTAAAACAGCATCACAAACCCATAAGACTTGAAACGTGTAACTGCCTCGTGTAACTTTTTCTCATGGGACTTCAAGTCTCTAAAGTTAAGTAAAAATACTGCAGACAAACAAATACAAAAAGCAAAATTACGCAATTGCAAAATTGAGCAGTAAAGCTAAGGCAATGATGTCATCGATATCTTCGGAGGGGACGCTATTTGATCCTTCAAAAGGAAGTCAGTATATGTGTCAGTCAGTACCAGGATGTAGTTAAGTGAGAATATAACAAGTGGTGTATTTTCGTGGCCGTATAATAAATAACTCTATTATAAATGAGTATGCCCGGCCTTAACTCGCGTATAAATGAGACAGAAGCCAATTCTTGGGTTACTAACCTTATTTCCCCCAGAAATGACCAATAGACAAGTCCTTCCTTATCAATAGACTGATAACCTACTGTATTTATTCCAATAAGCACGCTGGGTGCTTCTTGAATTTTTGGCCTTCACCTTTTCCTAGGCTTGGCGCTTAATTGAGGCGGGGGTTCGTCGGCGCTAATTAACTTTCTCTTCCTTCAGGATTGGTGCTTATTAACTTTCTCCACCTTCAGGGTGGGTGCTTATTAACTTTCTCTACCTTCAGGGTGGGTGCTTATTAACTTTCTCTACCTTAAGGGTGGGTGCTTATTAACTTTCTCTGCCTTCAGGGTGGGTGCTTATTAACTTTCTCTGCCTTCAGGGTGGGTGCTTATTAACTTTCTCTACCTTCAGGGTGGGTGCTTATTAACTTTTTCCGCCTTCAGGGTGGGTGGTTATTAACTTTCTCTGCCTTCAGGAGGGGCGCTTATTAACTTTCTCCACCTTCAGGAGGGGCGCTTATTAACTTTCTCTGCCTTCAGGGTGGGTTTTTATTAACTTTCTCTACCTTCAGGGTGGGTGCTTATTAACTTTCTCTACCTTCAGGGTGGGTGCTTATTAACTTTCTCCACCTTCAGGGTGGGTGCTTATTAACTTTCTCTACCTTCAGGGTGGGTGCTTATTACTTTTCTCTGCCTTCAGGGTGGGTGCTTATTAACTTTCTCTACCTTCAGGGTGGGTGCTTATTAACTTTCTCTACCTTCAGGGTGGGTGCTTATTAACTTTCTCCACCTTCAGGGTGGGTGCTTATTAACTATCTCTACCTTCAGGGTGGGTGCTTATTAACTTTCTCTACCTTCAGGGTGGGTGCTTATTAACTTTCTCTACCTTCAGGGTGAGCGTTTATTACTTTCTCTACCTTCAGGGTGGGCGTTTATTACTTTCTCTACCTTCAGGGTGGGCGTTTATTCGACGTAGGTGCTCATTTGAGGCTGAGGGTTTATTAAATATTTGCATCTTCAGGGTAGGCGCCAACTCGAGTCTGGGCCCTTACTCGAGTAAATACGGTATAAATCATCTCAACATTACTGGACTGGTTAACTAACACCCGTTCTCTAAACTAACTAACAAGTTAATTTTAATTCGAGAAAAATATTACATGACCAAAGAAAAAGTACATGGAAATTGGGAATAGGGATTGAGCAATCAGGCAGTTGAACTTCTAAATTGAAAGTAAAGAACAGAGTGATGATAACCTCTAAACATTGTTTCCATAAATACCTCTTACTAACCGAGTTCGAGGTCCGTACTGTACGTTACGGATCAAGTTTTTTTCCGCTCTGATTTATGGCCCAAGCGCGAAGCCCGCGGGCCATAAATCCGAGCGGGAAAAACTCGGTCCGTAACTTACAATACGGACCTCGAAAACGAGGTTTGTAAGATATTTATTTTATCTCTGGAGACCTTTTGGCGACCAAAACAAACTTTTGAATTTAGCGGGCCGTACAGTGAAGTACGGCCCGCTAAATCGACCAAAGTCGACTGTAAGTTTCATAAGAAACGCATAAAAATTGAAACGTGTCACGTGCTCGAGAGTTCACATCGTGTCCAGATTCAATAATCCCAAAGCAAGATATTTGGAAACTCGCTCCCCCAGTCTATGAGCTTGTTTCTGTAGTCCCGCTTGCGTGGGGCATCATAAAAATGCATCTGCAACAACCACGTTTATGCCATGTTTTAAGCAGTCGCGGGTATTTCCTGTTAAGTACGTCATGCTAATTTGATTGGTTGATCAGTTTTCTCTTAATTGTTCAAATACCGTACTAAATAAACCAATGAGGACAAGCTTTGGTTAAAGACATTATTCAAAGGCACTTTGGCCCAGCTCAGACGCCGTACTTCAGCCGCACCGAATAGAATTGAAATTTAGGCCGACCTAAATTAATTAATCCCGGCTGAATTGATTGAGACGCCGAGCTAAATGTGGCCGAAACGGATTCAACAGGTCAATGATTGATGAAACATGGCGGAGGCCGAGAAGTCTGGCAGTAACCAGCAAACAAGAGCCTCAATTAGTGTAGCTTTATGCGCTTCTCCTCCGCTTTATTAGCGTCGTTTCCTGACACTTTTGCATGTGGCTTTTTTCAGCGAACCAACCCTGGTAATATCCGTATTCTTCAAAAATGAATCAGTTATTGCATATGGGAATTTCGCATTTCAAGCAAATATACTTGATCGTGGTGAACGGTGCGGTATCGTATTCATATTGGGACTCTGGAGTCGCTCGACACTGTGCAAAGTTTTACCCGCCATTTTTCGTTCTTCAATAACTTTCTGCGCGTGCTCTCAACTAAAAATACAATGGAAACTACATTCTAATAATTTATGCATTTGATTCGGCTCATGTGAAGTACGGCAAGGTTAATTGCTGAGTCGATCTAAATTAAATCAGGCATTCCGAATTGATTCAGACGCCGCACTTCACGTGTACTTAATTCATTGAATTCGATTTGGCTCGGCTTAAGTACGGCGTCTGAACCGGGCCTTACACGTTTCAAGTCTCACAGATTTCTGGTTCCATGTGTAAGTTAAAAGTGCACTGTCTAAGAAAAAAGCAGCATAAGAGTAAGACCTACCCACTGCCTCCAAACATGATTATACCATCATCTGTGGTGGCCATTACATGTCCTTGCCGCTTTTCAGGTGTTGTACCCTATTAGTAACATAATAATACTTCTGTAAATATTCAACATTAACTTGATCAAGTAGACAAGTAACCTGCCTCCAAATTTGCACTATAGAATAGAACATACCGTAAATCCTGCATTAAGCCATCCGAGTGGCTTTTTTACTCAAGGCACCTTTGGGTGGTGGCTTGTAAAAGGGGGGGGGGGGGGGGGGCTAGCTTAATGGAGGAGGTTGGCTTATTGATTTAGCTAAATGCAGCATCATAGAGACATGATACGATAACTTTATTCAGAAACCGCAACCTTACGACTAAAATTCAATGTTATTATTCTTTAGTATATACCAACTCAGCGACCTTGGTATTTTGAGTAATCTGATTGGCTCACCATCTCAGGATATTCAACATTAGTATATACCAACTCAGCAACTTTGGTATTTTGAGTAATCTGATTGGCTCACCATCTCAGGATATTCAACATTAGTATATACCAACTCAGCAACCTTGGTATTTTGAGTAATCTGATTGGCTCACCATCTCAGGATATTCAACATTAGTATATACCAACTCAGCAACCTTGATATTTTGAGTAATCTGATTGGCTCACCATCTCAGGATATTCAACATTAGTATATACCAACTCAGCGACCTTGGTATTTTGAATAATCTGATTGGCTCACCATCTCAGGATACTCAACATTAGTATATACCAACTCAGCAACCTTGGTATTTTGAGTAATCTGATTGGCTCACCATCTCAGGATATTCAACATTAGTATATACCAACTCTCTACCAACAATCTGATTGGCTCTTTACCTCGGGATTCTCAACACTATCCACCTGCTTGGAGGTGAATAATATAGGGGTTCTGGAAAATCCTTGTGCCAGTGAGTTTTTGTTTGGGAAAAAACAAAAGCAAAATGGCGTCCAAACTATCGAAATATGGCTGCCGTCGATTCACGCTTTTCAACTTTTTCGAAGATGTTTAACTAGGGAAATTAAGCAAAACACTGCCACGATGAAACCTTGACCACGGCAGGACAAAACAATAGCGCAAAAAACGACACAATACCAGTGCAAGTGCAAAATAAAGTCCGGTAAGTCTCTCTGTTGTAGGAATTATGCTACAACAATTGATTTTTTTTTTTCACCCGTTATGTTATCTTCGGCTTCGTCGTCTAGTTTTTTTAAGTTCCCAACTGAGGTTGCTCCATTGGTATATCCTAAAACAATTATTCTCTTCAGTCTCTGTGAAGTGGCTTTAGAAATATTCCGCCACTATTCACCTCGGTTTCTGAGGACAATTGTTAAATGTTTCCTTACAACAGTTTATGCGTGTACCCACTTTATACAGTGAGGGGCTTCGGGCTATGCCAAAAGGAAGCTTAAGCAAGAACGACGACGACGCGGAGAACGGCACGTTCGGAAAAATGGATTGTTTTTTTCTCCTGTACCAATGACAGCAGGCGTGTTCCATTATCTTTTCATAACTTTTCAAACCGCCGATTTTTCTAACTTAGCCCGTTCACAGTTCATTACAAATTTTTCTTGGGAGTTTTGTCGTTGTGCACTCGCGTCTTCCAGAAAACCTAAAAAATGGTCATTTCACGTTGTCCTTTCTCATCGGACGGCAAAAACATCTACCAGACTGTATTTAGCACGTGCAGTTTCATTGTTTTGTTCCTCAACGCTATTGTTTGGTGCCGCTGTAGTGTTCTGTCGTGTTCTGCTTAAGGTCCCTAATAGCAATGTAAGTCACCCTTTGACGGCTTAAGGGTATTGACTACTTTTAGCTTATATATAGATTTCAATTGACAAGAACATTGAACAATTTTTAAAGGAAAAGTGCACATTGCAACCAGGTGAACAAACAGACAAAGTGCGATGCTGCGCTGGTTTGAAACAATAAATGTAACTGAAACAGTTACAATACATCGGGCAGACAAAACGTCAATTTGGTACCCACTTAAAACAACATCAAAAAGCAGTGTTTCTTTAGAAAAAAAAAGAAAACTTTTCCTTAGCCGAACACGCTAACTATGCAATTGGGTGGGATAATTATCGAATTACCACCACTAACCGCCGCTATCATCAAAGATGTTGCTTGGAAGCTTGGCATATCAATAATGCCTACGCCCATTGAACTGCGACGATGGCGGATTATTACCCTTGTAATTAAGCAACACCATTCATCGCGGGTATAAAAGGAGCTTCTCAGCCTTGCCCAGTCATCCCTGAAGTAGACACAAGACAGGAGTTTCGAAGTGTCTGGTCGGTGGAATTGTAATTTTTCAACGATATTCATTATTTCAAACCAGCGTAGCAACAAACTATGTCTGATTTAAGGTTACCTTCAACCTCCGCGTGTGTCCTTTGTCAAAAAAATTATTACCGCGCTGTATTAAATACAACCACTACAAATTATATATCAACGTAAAAGTTATAGAATGCTCTATTCGATAACAATTATTTCGCTTTTTGGCTAAGGACATCCGCGGAGGTTTACGGTAACCTCAACAAGTACGTTCACTTGCTCGATCTGATTTCGCGAAGGAATTTGAGAAAGGGTGTGACTTAAGTTGTGGCCCTCCCTTCTAAAGGGTCTGAAAAATAACTCTGACACCCCTCCTCCCCCCACCCCCTTTACGCCATTAAAATAACCATAACATCTAGGGTTTCCAACAAGATCTATCAGTGTTACTTCTGATGACTTTCTCTTATGTTCCATTCTTCAATTTGTACAAACTTTGCACTACTATACAAACACAGCTATGAAGTATTTTAGAAAGCAGATACGTCTTATGACTATTTGTATCACAATACTCTACGATTTACTGCCTACGATGCATACAGGTGACTCAAATCAAGAGAAATCTAGGCCGGAGGGGGAAGGGGGGGGGGGGTATGGCAAAGACCAGGTAAATACTTATATTCTAAAAAAATTATAGCCCTCCTCTCATAGCTGAAGCTGGGGTGAGAGAAAAGCGATGTCAGAGGCTCTGATGCCTGTAAGAAACATTCTACAGACCCTTTCGAAGCCTAAATTTAGAACCCTGAAAAGAACACTGGCGAAGCCGGCAACACGTCTTACCTCAATTTTCTTTCTTTCCCATTTATCTGTTGCAGGATTGAACACTGCAATTTCGTCAGGGTCAGCAATGGGCGTCTGGTAGAGAAATAAAGTTCCCAATTTAATGTAGCAAAGAATTTGAAGTGACCGCGCTTAAGGTGGCCAATAATACTTTTTGTCCGAGTGGGGTCTGGAAAGATTATTGCGCGTACTCGCGCAATAGCGAGCGAGATTTGAAACCCCTAAAAAACAAACAAAGGTGGCGTCCAAAGGGAATTCTTTCTTGTCTAAATTTTTAGGAAAACGTCCTGTTTATAGTTCAATTCTTAGCTTCTTCAGGAGTATTTGAATTGCGCACGAAAGACAGAATGACAGTCTTGAAGCCACTCGGAAAACGAAAACAAACAAATGTGCCTTTACGATCGATGGCGAGGTTATGAATACTGAAGAAGGCGGAGAAAGCAAGTCTCACAAAGAACCGCAATCGCTACAAATATCTTTTCTTGGACTTGCATTTGTGCTCAAAAGGTTTCTTTAGTATTACTCGAAGTGCAAGGCACATGACCAGCGCCAGGAGCCCCAGTTTCTCGAGGACAGATAATCTAGTGCTAAATTAATTAAGC
This sequence comes from Ricordea florida, assembly GCA_949710005.1. NCBI lineage: Eukaryota > Metazoa > Cnidaria > Anthozoa > Corallimorpharia > Ricordeidae > Ricordea > Ricordea florida. The sequence goes on from OX453283.1 coordinate 8,718,907, forward strand.
ATTCACTTTTTAAGCCATGACTGTGTTCACTCAACAACACAAGCATAACACAGAATCCCAAGTATTCCCGCTCTTATAGCTTATTCAAGAGCCTCAGAGAGACTCTCGGTAGGTCTAAACAGGAGCCCACAACTAGTAGGGCGCTACTGATCGAAAGACATTGGTCAAGGAAAAAACAAATCGCAGCTAATCAATCACAAAGCGAATGCTCCTGTCCTTGGAAACCGCTCAGAGGTTAATAAGAGGTCCATGGCACCTCTTATTTTGCATGGCACTGAAAGTATCTTGAAGGAAAAGGTTAACATTGTCTCATTCATTCTATTCGTGTATCTTCCCTTAAACCCGCTTTGGTGGATCTCTTTAGGGGTACAGCGGGCGGGGGTGCCATAAATGACGATGAAACCACAGGACGAAAAACGAAAGAGACCAACATCCTACAACTTGAACTAACCACAAGAACAGCCTTGTTATCCTCGCCTCCTCCATAAAGCACTGCTCTGCGTCGACTGTTGTTGTCCAAAGGTGGTAGCATAGCCATTGCTGAGTACACTCTAGGCGTGGAACACTCTTCCAGTCGAGTCCACTTTTTTGTTGCTGCTACAAACTTCCAGTTGTCTTTAGAAGGACAAGGGCCGCCTGTCCCTCCACCCCTAGGTAAAATAATATCAATGTGGGTTTTAACTGTGGTTCAATTAAAGTCTTGGATAAATAATTTCACTGGTTTGTCTCACACTTATTATCCTACGTTGCCAAACAGAAAACGAAAGGATAATGAACATTGAGCAAAAGATATCAAGGAGCTTAAGGGAATACAATGATGGCGAGAAGTTGGTTTCCTATTGTACCATTAGCGGCAAGCTTGATTTACAATGCTTCTTCCAATCGTCTTTCACACTAATGTAGGACCCTTTAATTGCTATCTTCCATGCTTCACTCCGGCATTTTTCACCGCACCGCGAGAAAACTGGAAAAACAGTCATTTTACGATGTTCGTTTATGGCTCACAGCAATGAAACAGTTCGAACGCAAAAAGTTTCATTTGATTGATGTTCGGTGTAAAACTGAACTGAACGCTGGAAGGACTTTTTGTTTCGGGCCAATTATTGTTACTTGGATGCTTCATATAATCTTTAGTTCATTGGTGCGTTTGAAGCTTTCTGAAACGTGCAATGACAAAGCCTCGGGTCGTTTCTCAAAAAGTCCGGGAACATATCGGTCCCCCAAAGCTATTTTATGATCGCAATATTTAGAACGGCAATTAGAACTTTGTTGGTCTTCAAGGTTAAGCAATGTAATTCCAGGGGCACCCATCGGAGGTGTTCCGCAAAAAAGGTGTTCCGCAGTACACATTCAGCTGGCTGGGAAATTCTTAATTGCTAGTGGCTTCTGCTGGGAATTACTGACTTTTTCAAGCATTTCAAGCCGAGCTGGCTGGGAAATACTTACTTTTTTTCAAGCATTTCCAGCCGAACAGAAGGAGCTGGCTAAAGGAATACTGGAGACTGATGGCGAGTGAAAATGAACCCCTCCACCACTCCCTCGGTGGTGACAAAGTAATGACCGCTGGCTAAAGTTATCGCGTTTACGGAAAAAAACGGTTTTGGTCGCTTCTGTCTTCATACACGCGGGATTATGCAAGATCCAACGACTTTTTGAGGGAATATATTTTGCATCTTCCTCATTTACATGTAAGATTAATTTTCCATTGTTTTGTTGTCTGTATGCTGAAGTTCTTGTGATGTTCGTCTGCAGTTGAGACGAATTGAATGAGCTAACAACAGTATTTTCATTCACAGATTCTGCAGATTTGGGGTGCCAGTTCGGCTTCCCGCTCTCAGTTCTAGAGTCGACAGCGTGATTCTTCAAACAGAAGGCAAGTTTTTATCCTCTACTTTTACGGTAAAAAATTTATTATTTCAGTTAATTTCTTTCGACAACTCCAGGCTGTAGAGGACAAGCATGTGCCAAAAAATAAAAAAAAAAAAGTGCAACCTTTAACAAATTGTCAATTTCGTGTTTTCATTCCGAATTCAACGGTGGTTCAACACTGACAGATGTCTGAATTTGGTGGAAGTGGTGGTATATGCCTTAAAGTTGTGGTCAACTGCGCAAGCTTGGAAACAATTTTGTTATCTTGCCAAGCTAATTGTCAGTTGAGGGGCAATTTTGGCAGGGTACGAAGTTTGTCTGGACAGACATTATTTTATAGTTGTGTTGTCTTATGGTTTTACGGCTATGCCAGTCCACTACAGTTTTACATGTATCATCATTACTTTTACATTATGTCTAATGATTCAGATTGCAATCATGAACACTGTTGTAGTGTGGATTTTTATATGCCCAACTGAGTGAAATTTACTTGTGTGAGATTGCTCCTTATCAATTTATCAGGACAGACCAACATGGACTAAGTAAAGTCCTCTGATTGAAATTCAACCAATCATCAGCTGTTCTGTGTGGGCTTGGGTACTCAATATGTGCAAATAAATATTTTCTCTGTTTATTAGTGTTTTTGTGTATTGTGTATGTTAGTAATTGTTATTATGACCAACATTGTACATTTTTTTACTTGGCAGATCTTTTACTACTCCTTTTTTAATATCACCAGTTTATCATATCATCCTCTTATTATAACAAACAAGGTTGAGTTAGGCTTGTGACGATGAGCATTCATTGCTTGTTCATTCTTGTGACCCTCTCTCCTCCATCAGGTTGAGTTAGGCTTGTGACGATGAGCATTCATTGCTTGTTCATTCTTGTGACCCTCTCTCTTCCATCGGAATGAGTTAGGCTTGTGATGATGAGCATTCATTGCTTGTTCATTCTTGTGACCCTCTCTCTTCCATCAGGTTGAGTTAGGCTTGTGACGATGAGCATTCACTGTTCGTTCATTCTTGTGACCCTCTCTCTTCCATCGGAATGAGTTAGGCTTGTGACGATGAGCATTCATTGCTTGTTCATTCTTGTGACCCTCTCTCTTCCATCGGAATGAGTTAGGCTTGTGACGATGAGCATTCACTGTTCGTTCATTCTTGTGACCCTCTCTCTTCCATCAGGTTGAGTTAGGCTTGTGACGATGAGCATTCATTGCTTGTTCATTCTTGTGACCCTCTCTCTTCCATCAGGTTGAGTTAGGCTTGTGACGATGAGCATTCATTGCTTGTTCATTCTTGTGACCCTCTCTCTTCCATCAGGTTGAGTTAGGCTTGTGACGATGAGCATTCACTGTTCATTCATTCTTGTGACCCTCTCTCTTCCATCAGGTTGAGTTAGGCTTGTGACGATGAGCATTCATTGCTTGTTCATTCTTGTGACCCTCTCTCTTCCATCGGAATGAGTTAGGCTTGTGACGATGAGCATTCACTGTTTGTTCATTCTTGTGACCCTCTCTCTTCTATCGGGTGAAAGTATTTTTTTTCTATGTGCCAACTCTTAAATTTGCACTCACTGTATGTGAATGTTTGCATATTCAAGTCATTGAGATGAAGATGTTCAACAATTTGTTCAGCCATGGTAACAATTTCATTTTATAATAAATTGCTGACAATGAGAAGTCTATTTAGTTGGGGCATTTAGCAGTCAGACATTTCTGGCTTAGTACCTGAAGCCCAGCTTGGTCACATTTTGCACCGTGATAAGAAATGGATGTTACTACCTCAGCAGCTTTTTTTGACAAAGAAGTTTATACAAGTTCATGGCGAGGACTCAGTCAAACATTGAAATGGTTTGCAAAATTGACAGTGTGACTGGAAAAGTCAATTCAATGTAACAACCAACCATGAAATCTGTGAGAAACAAGCATACTCCCAAGGATAAAATTTTAGAACATTTTTGGAGATGGAAGAGTAAAGTAAAACTGAATTGTATGTAATCTTTATGCAATCTTATGTAATGTTCATGCTAGCTACGAGACATTGTACCTCTTTTTTGCACACTCACTGTTCACCGTATGTCAGAATTACACGAATCAGTTAATAAATGTTTGACAGTGAAAGGTAATTGTCTAATTGTTTAACTCATGAAATAATTTATTGTCCATTAGCCTTTTTGCATAACAGCCAAGCAACCATGATTCCCACCATTTGTTTGGAGAAGTTTTAAAATATTAGCATTAGAATTATTAAGGCATTTTCTCATACGCGGAAGCAAAATAACGGCAAAACTAAAGGAATACAGGACAAGCATGCGTTTTTCACTAATTAATGTCTCTTTCAAATGCTGGCTGGGAAAAAAATCAGCAGACAGTCAGCTGGCTGGGAATTGTGGAACTTTTCTTACCATCCTGCTGGGAGTGCGGAACAGATATTTTTTCCCAGCAACAGAAAAAAATACTAAAAATGCCTTTAAAGTGTTTACTTATCATTGTGATGGGTTGAATATTGCATTTTGGGAAAATGTTTCGTTGGGTGCCCCTGTAATTCTAGCTTAATATGCACGTTTGGTTGGTTTGTACGCTAAAAACTTCCAAAACAGTCGGTTGAGACCAACTTAAAACACATATTGTATGGATAGTTTCTAAAGAAACTGGTGTTACGTCGGTGAAGAATTGAAGCACAAGAAGTTGGGATAATCAAACGAATTGATAAAGTAAGTTATACCACCGTAAGGTAAAATGGAGGTGCTGACGTTTCGAGCGTTAGCCCTTCGTCATTCTCTCCGACGAAGGGCTAACGCTCGAAACGTCAGCACCTTCCTTTTACCTCGCGGTGGTATAACTTACTTTATAAATTCCTTTGATTATCTTAACTTCTACTTAAAACACAGCTAACCGGGCCCGTAAAGGTATCGCGACTTATCGCGACTTATCACGACTTAAGCTTTTTTCAAGAAACTTCAGGCCCCCTGTTCCCAGTTCTCAGTCGCTAAAAGAAATCAGACGTCTATTGCCCATAACCTGGACTCTAGTGTTCCCCGAGAAAAACAAATATGGCTTCTTAAAAATACAATCGAGTGGAAACGGGCCGATATTTTCGAGCTAAGGAATGTAATTGAAATCACATCACTTCTAGGGTGGTCCTCGATGAATGATCAGGCAAGGTCGATGATTTGAAAAATGAATAGTAGGGATTTTTTGTCATCAGAACCGAGTTAGTGTTTCTTGGTAATATTAGATAAGACGATTTACTGCTGGTTAATTGATTCAATACACAATCTAAGCGATGAGCCTCAGATACAGTATACCGTTTGCGAGTAGATTGTATGCAAATTGCGAGTAACCTATCTTGACAAAACATTAAACAGTGAATAGTGGAGGTTTTGGCAGGTGACTCGCTAATAAAGTCAAGTTTGAATCGATAAATTCGATGTCATCCCAGTCAAGAAAACAAATAAATTTAATTCCGTTATGAAAACAGAGAAAGTTGGCCTGTTGATCTCATAAACAAAGTTATTTAACAGCGGTCAGGCGGTATTTAAAGTACGCTGAAAATGAATATCACACGTTTCAAAAATATCGCGTTGACCTCTTTGTTTACATTTGAATTCAAGCTGCCGGCTTAGCATTGTCAGTTTAAAACACCTTTCAAAAGAAGACTATACCTTTTTGTGTGTTTTACTTACCCCAGACACCCCCCATACAGCACAAATTCATCGGGGTTAGTCATGGCCCCAGACTGTAGACACCTCGCGTGAGGGTAGCTGGGGTTGTAGCTATTCGAACCATGAAACTTCTCTTCCCATGCTTGTTTGGCAAAGTCGAACCGGAACGTGTTCGAGTACCGAGTTCCTGAGAAACCATGCGTGACATAGAATCCATTCTGTTTGTTGTTTCCATCGTCGAAAATGCCGCCAGAAGCCCCATACCGCTCTTCAGGCTTCGTAGAGGTCGTGGGTTTGAGTTCCTCCCACATCATAGAGTCCAAGTCAAACTGCCATATGTCGTTAAAGAACCTTCTCGGGTCCCTACCTTCGCCGGTCGAGATGAAGAAGTAATTACCCACTGCACCGAACACCATGCTGAACCGCTTGTCTGGTATCACATCCAGTGTAGTATTCACTTTGGTCCATGAATTGTTCCCAAGATGGAAAATCCAAGTATCGTCAAATAATTCCGATCCCCTTCCGCCGAAGATGATCACCTGTTTTTGGGCTCTGTTGTAACCGATGGACGAATCTCTTCGAGGCGCTGGGAAATTGGCCGATTCGTTGTGAGCTGACAGGAGTGTCCATTTCAGCTTACACTGAACAGCGCTAAGGAGGGTAAGAAACAGCAGGATTCGGATCATGTTGGAAATGCTGACGTTAAACTCAACCTAAATTACTATTTGTTGTGTACTTTTTATACCCCAACAATATTTGATATGCAAAACTCTCTCGCACGCAAACCGCATAATAATACAGCCTGAGTGACGTCAGTGTCACGGTGACTCGGCAAAAAGCACGAAAACAATAACATCAACAACTCGGCAAACTATCGCTATTGACTAAGAATATTTGTCTGTAACTTCCACTTTCAAATTTATCTCCCTAGTGATTTGAAAATCGCGCTACACTTTATTCAAGAAATCCTTTTATATCATAACAGCCAAACGGCGTGACAGGCTGTTGGCCGAGTTCAAGCTTGATATTTCGTACATGAAATATTGCTATTAAGTTCTGCTTTAAGGAACCACTGACCCCATTTGGGAATCATTCATTGACATGAAGGCCAAACAGAAATCACAAATCCTTGACGATTTATTTGTAAGATTCAGTTAGACTGAATTCTGGATAAATCTTGTTAAAGTGTCAGCTACTTTAATGCGTAGATTGATTCTAAAATCAATACTTTTCGGTAAGCCTTCGCTCAGATAAATAATGTCTTTGGCAGTGGCCAATATTATCTTAAGTTTAAGTTTAATGCCTCGTTCATATGCGAATCACTTTAGAGAAAGGCTAATTGACCTTCTGTTTTGGATACAGCAAAACAACCTGGCTGACTGATCTCTACCATAACTGCAATGTCATCGACTAAATATTCTTTGCCGTTCTCTATACGATTGTTTGTTTAGTATAACTGCTTTGGCAACGGCTGAAATAACGATGTCGTATTCATGATGTGTTCGCCGATTTCAGCGTAGCGGGCTTTCTCGTAATGAACCTGCTAAAATTCAAACATCATTGAAAAACGTTTTGCTAACCATTTAACGAGTTGACAGCAACACTGAAGTATATTTATTGCCGTGAAAGTGACTTCGCTGCTGTAGTTAAGGTGTTCACAAAAACATTCACTATGGACCCCAATATGTATGGGATATTGCGGGCGATTTGACAGCTCAGTTAACATGTCTGCCGAATACATATAGAATTGTACGGAAATTCGGCGCAAAAATTATTCAATTAAAACCTTTCACTTATTATCATTCTGGCTTCCTGTGTCAGTGAAAACACTTATGGGCAACCAAACGAGTCGTTTAAATCTGGTTACATCAGAGAAATAACCATAAAGAGAGCAAACAATGAACCATGAAAAAGGAAAGTCCTTTTCACTAAGATCCGACGTCGGCGGATGTCTACGACGGCGAGCGGAAGTTAAAAATATTTGCTTGCACATTTCCGGAAGCCGTCGCGCAAGATTTCCCGCCGTCTGTGTTGCCTGCGACGTCAAAACGAAGTGTTTGCCGTTTTGCCTAAACCATGAGTAAATTTCTCTTATCCTCAGGCCATTTCAAAAGAATTTATCTAATGTTTTCAATATATGATGAAGTGACAACATTTTTCCTAGCTTGTGACAAATGTAAATTGGTTGCAGAACTCATGCCGATTTCTCTTTCTCACATCTTAATATTCGTAGTCTTCCTCATAATTTAGTAAAGCTGACTGACTATCTATCATGCTTAAACATAAAATTTTCTGTAATCGGAATTTCTGAGACTTGGCTAAACGATTCTTCTCATTCATAAGGATAGGCAAAATAGAACTGGAGGTCTTTATATTTCAAACGATCTAGAGTTCAAGCTTCGAGAAGATTTGTCCCTCCATAATGTTGATATTGTAGAATCACTCTTAATTGAATTAATAAGACCTCGAGAAAGAAATATAATAGTTGGTATTGTTTACAGACTGCCAAATCACAGACTCGACGATTTCTTGTCTACAAACAATGAGTTCTGAGGTAATATCTCTAGAGAAAATAAAATATGCTTCCTAATGGGGTACTTTAATATTAATTTAATTAACTAACAAAATCATCACCTTACAGGCAAATTCCTAGATGGAATGTACTCTGTTTTTTCCTTTGATTACGCGTCCCTCGAGAATTACTTCACATAGTGCTACGTTAATATATTTTTGCGAACAACTTTTTTGAACGTTCGAGAAGCGGCTTATTATTTACAGACATTTCAGATCATCTACCCGTCTCCTCGATTCATTCAGATAACGTTAAATCGATGTCGACAAGACCCCCTCTTTATCATGAGAGATAAGAATACGAATAATATTTCTACTTTTGTTGAAAAACTAGAAGTTGTTGATTGGTCTTCGATTAAAACTTGTGATGAGCCAGATATTGCGTACATACGCTTTCGTAAAATGTATGCGAAGATTTATAACGATTGCTTCCCTCTCAAGAAGGCGACTAGAAAGCAGAGGCGCTTTAAAAAAACCGTGGTTAACGAAAGCTCTTCTTAAATCCATTAAAACAAAGAATAAACTTTACAAGAAATATCTTCAAGTTCCAACAGTTGACAATTCTTCATTCTACAAAACATACAAGAACAAACTGAATCACACCTTGCGTTTGGCTAAGCGTCGGTATTATGAAAAGAAATTGGAAGATGCTAAATCAAATACACATGCGACCTGGAAAATTTTAAACGAAGTCTTAAATAGAAAAAAGTCAAGGCCTCAATTAAATACAATATTTAAGTCAGACGGTCAGGAGATTTCTGATCCAGTGGAAGTAGCAAATAGGTTTTGCAGTTATTTCGCTAGTATTGGTCCCAACCTCGCAAAGAAGATACAGCCTCCTCCTTGTTCACATAAAGATTTTCTATCTGGATCATTTCGAGAATAAATCTTTTTTAGCCCAACAACAGAGGATGAAATTATTACCATTGCTCTCTCCTTTGCTTCCGGGAAAGCGGCTGAATACGACAATATTCCAATGTCTATAATTAAGGAATCCATTCAAATTATTACGGGACCTCTAGCTCACATTATGAATTTATCGATAGCTCACGGCGTTGTACCAGATCAAATGAAAATAGCTCGTGTGGTACCACTGTTTAAAGCTGATTCACCAACTATAGGCCTGTCTCGGTTCTACCAAGCTTTTCAAAATTTCTAGAGATAATAATCTATAATCGCATGTATGATTATTTAACTAATGTACATATTCTCTGTGATAACCAGTTCGGCTTCTGGAAAAACCACTCAACGACGCTTGCCTTGATTGATTTGCATGACAAAATTTCATCTGCTATTGATCGTGGTGAATTAGCGGTTGGTGTTTTTTTGCATCTCTCGAAAGCTTTCGATACAGTCAATCATTCCATCATATTTGATAAACTTGAACACTATGGTATACGTGGCTTGGCTCTGAAGTGGATTAAGAGCTATTTTTCCAACAGACTTCAATTTGTAAAATACAATGGTTATGTTTCGTCTTGTGCTAATATCATGTGTGGCGTTCCCCAAGGTTCAATACTAGGGCCTTTGTTTTTTCTGCTCTACATCAACGATATAATCAACACGTCAACAATATTACAACTGATATTATTTGCCGATGATACAAACGTTTTTGTGTCTCACAAGGATAAAGACTGCCTGCCTAATATACTGAACGCTGAGCTAAATAAATTGTCATTATGGTTTAGAGCTGACAGGCTTCCATTAAACTTGAAAAAAACCAAGTTCATTGTATTTAAACCATGCCAAAAGCGTACAAATCAAAGTATTCAAGTTTTAATTAATAGCCAAAAAATTGATTAAGTAAAAGAAAGAGTTTTCTTGGGAGTAATCATGGATGAAAATTTAAATTGGAAATCTGAAATCTCACATGTCGCCAATAAAGTTTCTAAATGTACAGGAATTACTCGTAAATCCAGTTTCTATTTATCTACGAAAATCTTACGAACACTATATTTTTCTCTAGTCTATCCATACTTTTTTTTAAGGCAACTTAGTTTGGGCCTCCACTTTTAGAACTAACCTTATTCGTCTTGAGATTTTACACTGGAAACGGGTGATCAGAACTATAGCTAAAACCACTTTCGATGCACATACTGATCCAATCTTTCAAAATCTTGGTATCTTAAAATTTCATGATATATACTTAATACAACTAGGCTTATTCATGTACTCCTATCAAAACCATACTCTACCTTTAAAATTTCATTGTAAATTTACCTTACAAAGTCAAATTCATTCGTATAATACAAGAAACTCGTGTAAATTTCGTCTGCCTTTCTGTCGTACTCGAACCAAACAATTTTCCGTTTTTTTATCAAGGACCTAAATTTTACAACATCATCAACGCTTCCTCACCTTTTTCCTTTAAAAGAGCACTTAAGGCATTTATTTGTAATAATTATTAGTATTCTCCAAAAGAAATCTTGCGAAAAAGCGTTTTAATCTTCAACATTATTTGTAAACTTCCGTTATATTGATTAGTTTAATTTTCCACCTGATATTATTTTGTATCCGTCGCCGTAATTTTTATGCCATGTTCGAAAAATTGTAATTGAGGAGGCCTAATTAACATAAGCTCCATAGTTTCGTTTAGGCCTCCTCGCCATTTCTTCCTACATTTTTTGGGCATTTCGTTGTAATTATTGCAATCGTGTGGCAAATACATAAATACAAATACAAATACATTTACAGGCGAAAACTGACTAAAAGTTGTTTCTCCTCGTAAACAGCCTCGAAACTGTTCGTGTCAATGGAAACGAGTTCAAAGAAAACAGTCCAATAAGTTGTTTTCAATTCATTTTCCTTTTCAATGAATATCACAGGAATTTAATCTACATAATTTACTCGAGCTTGTTTGAGGTAGAGTTTGCTGAAACAAGATATTATAGTTTTTCAGATCAAACAGTGGGGACGGACGCCTCAGGAGCATGACAACTGCTTGTGTCAAGGAATTCTAGTCCTCGAACCTTTCAAGAGCCGATGTCTGTAAATATCGAGAATCCGAAGTCAGTCGCGAAAATATCGCTTTCCCGATATTTTACCCAGATAACCCCTATGGTCAGTTATTTTCGAAAATACTATTAAAAAATCCTAGGCCCCCTTGTTTTTTGCGAAATCCGGGAAAGTTTGAAAAACGCCATTTTCGCTTCACGCCGCGGTCGACAGAATGGAAATTTGCTGCATTTTTTTTTCGCTCGTACGGAACAACGCGCTTACATCTGACACTGTTATTTGGGCAGATTAATGCACATGTCTTGTTCTCTCAAAAACACAAAATAATAATGCGACAGTTCTTGCCATTTCGAATTTCTTAGCTGTTCCAACTATGTGTTTTTTTGAAAATGACAGTAGCTATGTTTAACTGGTACTGTATACCAACTGTTTACTGTAAACCTGTCACGATGTATTTTCCCTTCCTGTTGAAAACGGTGACGATAGATACTCATACAACAGTTTAGTAACCGTGAAAAGCGTTTTGCGTGACGAAACTATTTTTGGACTGTTGTGGGGTGGACTCGGGAATTTAGTCACGTAAAACGCTTGTCACGGTTTCTGTTGTCTGAGTGTTTATAGTCCATATGGTTTCCCACAGGAAGGGAAATTACTTTCAGACAAATGAAAACGTACAGTTAAAAAAAATACCAGTTAACCATAGCTACTTATGCATACAAGTGTATTAATGGCCAACTCAATCAATCGTTGGACATTGTAAGAAAACAGAATCACGGACACACTATAACTGCATCACCTATTCTGGAAATTTGGGAGAAACATATTGCAATAATATCCTCCTGTTGTCACGAAAAATCTCACGTTGTGAGCTTTCCAACCGCTTCAAAGATGGTCGTGTAGACTTGTTTGGTAAAAGAAAGCTGGTATGTAGTAGTCATTTTACAAAAGCGAATCGTTTAAAGTATGAACATGATTACATTTGAAAATTGAATAAGGTACTCAATATGTCAAGGGATTGATACATCTAATTTCTTATTTTTTTCGTCTATCCATTTTTCAGAAGGCTTCTGCATTAAATTTAATTGATTATTAATGTTCGAAAGGATGTCAGAGGCGAATTTCTAATTCTTGAGGAGAAGTGTATTCTCAGTCACGCGAATTACGTGACTAGGTTAGGAAGGTCAAACGTCAAAATTTGCTTTGCGTTTCTTGCTCTTGACTGGGCGGTTTTGTGGGGCCACCTGTGAAATTTTCAGGCAACGTAAAGCTAAGGTTTAACTTCAAGAGAATAATAGTTTCCAGTTCGTAATTCACGTACCAGCTGGATTTTATTGCTGCTAAAATTATCTAAGATTCGCTCTTCCGCTTTTAAAGGCCGTATAATTGGGGTAGTTGGAACAGCTAAGAAATTTGAAATGGCAAGAACTGTCGCATTATTATTTTGTGTTTGTGAAAGAACAAGATATGTGCAATAATCTGCGCAAATACACTTTTTGCTGTTCATTTAGAGAAAATACGCAACCAGTTGCACTAAAATTCACACAATAATGCGAAAATACGTTCATCTGCGCCAAACGGTATTCAATTGCGCAAAATGCACACTCAACAAGGATATCTGCATAATTGTAAACATTCAATTTAGTTTGAAGACTTTCATTTACGTCTTACGAAATTCAAACTCGACAAAGCAACTTTCATTTGCGCGCATTGTAAATTCAATAACATCAAAAGAATATTCTTTTGCGTGATAGGTCATTCATTTTAGTGAACACTATATTCAACAAAATTTTTAGCCATAGCTAAACAGTCAATAGCATCAATGAACAACCCTTACAAGTTTACAGACAATCATTAGCGCGCTTATACAAACAATAGAGTGTTCTTTACATTCATTTCGCAAAAATCTTTTTTCAAATAAAAACGTTACAAAATCAGCATGAATTTGTAAACAAATGGAGTGAAGCAGGAGCCCATGACCTGAGTGAAGGTATTTTTTAGCATGTGTCCGACAAGGTACGTCATTTTTCACACCACAAACACGTATGTAAACTGAAAAACGGCTTAAAACAATTTCTCCAATTCTTTATGCTGTGCGGTTCATCTGTGCGTCTTTTTCTACTGTACTTAGCATAAAATGCCACAGAGTGCGAATAGTCCGTGTATTTATTGATGAGTGCGGATACAACATCTGGAGTGCCAGAAATCACGGGAGGGCGAGGCTGGATGAGCGTGCATATAGAAATATGCGGCCAGCACGGACGGAACGTGACCGTGGCACTAGCAGTATCGCCCGTTAATGGCCTGGTGTTTCATTCCGCCTATATCGGCGGGATGACTGCACTTCGCTTTAACGACTTCTTGGCCCAGACGAGGCAAAATCTAGACCCCGACGAGGAGGTTATCTTCATATACGACAATACGCCAGCAAATCGAAATTCCCCTATTCCCGTGGCCAATACCGAGCTGGAGAAGCTCCCGGCCAGCAGCCCATTACTGAACATGGTGGAGCAGGCAATCAGCTCTTTGAAGGCAGTGATAAAAAGAGACGTATCGTGGCCCGAAATACAGGCTCGAATGGAGGACAGAACAGAGGCCAGACGCCTTGGTATCCCGTTAGAAGACAAACCTATTTGCCAAGCTGTTTTGATGGCGATAACGTACTTTGCATATATCTTCAAAGTTCCCTTCATTTGTTTTCGGCAAGATTTCCGCACAGGTCCCTACTCATTATGCATACGGTCCTTTGTTTCAAGAAAACAATAGCGATAACAATCGACGTCCTTTGGGACTGTTGCGCTTTTTTTGTTCTTCTTTCAGGTATTTTTTCTAAGGAGTCGTTTACATGGAGGAGGGTGCCTCGGGGGGATAGGGGCACCCTATGTAGTAGGGTTTCCCTTCTCTTTTGTTTTATGCGGTTCGTTCTTCATGCGAGATAGGGTGCCCATAGGGGGTAGGGTTACCCTACCTTGAAGGTAGGGTGCCCCTAGGGGCTAGGGCTGACTTTTGTTGACGTAAGCCCATGTAGAACGAAACGGTAGGGCTGGCTCGGGGGGCTAGGGCTATGTCTTGTTATGATAAGGCCGCTGACCACCAAGTAAAAGGCGCGAAATTTCAGTAAGACTTCAACATGGCAACGAACATCATTTCTAAAGGTGAATTATTTCGCCGCTATCAGCTGCAGAAAAACTTAGAATACGAGTAGGAAGATCAAAACGAGGATCAGTTAGAATTCAACGACCAACTGAAAAGCGGCAAAGACGGACTTGGAGAGCAAGCGTTCGCCTGTGAAAAAGAAGAAGCCGCGAAGACTAGCACGTGTTCAAATGAAGCTTCGACCAAGAAACATAAAAAAATGCAAAAGCAGGCTGTAAGCAAGAAGGTTAAGAAGTTTGCATGGTCGGACGATAAAGTGGAAGATCTTCTGAAGTACATAAACGATTATAAGACAAATTGTGACTTCAAAGGAATTGATTTTGAAGCAGATCTTGCTACTTTGTATGCTGTGGTGCGAAAATGCATGGCTCGTCATTACCCTTTAGATTTTGGTCCGGAGGAAGTCACTCTCCCAGAAAAAGAGCTCAAGAATATGAACAAGGAAGAGTACAACAAATACATTTCGGAAAGTGAGGCAGAAAAGGCGCTATTAAAGAGTGGGTGTTCCAGAATCAAGGAAAAGACCAAGGCTTTAAGGCAAGATTATCGCAACGCCGTTAACAAAGGCTCACGAAGTAAAAGGGCGCGTTGTAAAAGAGCATTACGATTTTTTGACAGACATTTGGGGAGGATCACCAGCCACGACTGCGTTATCGTTTGGAATCGACGGTGATTTACTTGGCCCAAATGAAAGCGATAGCTTAAACGAGTCCTGAGATACATCTAGCCGTAGCTCTACCCTCAACACCAGTCATCATAATGGTAAGCTTTTAAAATAAATACTGTGTAATATGTTGCAAAACACACAAACTTTGAATAACCTTTTCAGATTTGGGGTAGTGGTGTAATTATAAACGTTGCTCTCCTGCAATATCTGATGCAAGTTAAATGAGAGTCCTGTCCAAATAGGTCTCTGAGGATCTTATTTCAGCTTGTTCATGCATGCCATATCTTATCACGACAGCCTGGGATCTATCCCTAAAGACACAGGAATATAAGCATCCAACGGACAATAACATTTGCACTTCTGCTTACTCTAGATTCTTCAGAAACATCAACAGAGGGTTGTTTAATTTATACTGGGCTTGAGGGAAGTCTTCATTGACATCCTCATCTGTAATGTCCCAAAGTTCTTGCAGAACATCTGGTCCCATCTTTTCCTGGTACATGGAATCACTGGCATCTGAATCACTGTCATTCAGTAAATGGCAATCTTCTTCTTCAAGATTATTAATAAAAATACCTCTGGTACATGTAGCTGATGAGTAATGAACAATAAAATATTTATCACTATTTATCAAGACTTCTATATTGTATATGGCTTGTGCATTTATGCATGTACAGGCCATTTGAACTTTGGAGCATTGGCAGGTAACACTACAGGTAACACTAGTAATACAATAAAAATTGATGATGCAGTTACATTTTGAAACACTGCATCAGAGAAAGCAGTTTCTTTTTTTACACAGAATAAAAATATGTGGGTCGTAAAAAAGATAAAATCAATGCCGCAAAAAGCTATTTTTTCAAGTTGCCTTTCAAAAAAGTGTCACACATCACAGACAAAAACTCCAGCTTGGACCGTACATGTACATTGGAAGAACACAAAGTTGAATCACTGGCAATTGACTTTTAAAAAGGCAGCAAAGATGGGGCAACCACTGAAGAATATTATTTACACCTTTTCATGCATCAGTTAAATCCAACTGCACACACCCTACCTCCCCATCACCCCTTTCACCAGGCAGAGGAGGCCCAGAGCATTAATATTTTTAAGTTTCTTACTTGACAAATTCTTGGGGTTATGGCCACATACATGTTAACTGTGCAAATTGTGGTTGGCCATTTGTTTCAAACACATGTATAACCACATATACATGTATATACGCAGGAGTTTTTGCCAAATATACTTGCAATCTCCTGTGTTGTATGGGTTTTATCCCAAGCACATCACGTTTTTGTCCTCATGCGTATGCTGGACGCATACATTTACTGAACAAATTCACATGATATATGTGCCCTACCAAAGTGTACATGTATATATATGCATGCTGAAATGCAGAAACAGACCCTTGTATGAGCTACATTGAAGCATAGCGTCAGCTAATAATTACTTCACATACGATTAAACTGAAGAGTAAGCCTGACTGAAAAGAGCATAGGGATTGTAAGTTAAAATAGGTCAGGCTTGACCAAGCAAGATAACGCAGGTTTTTCTACAGGTTCTTAGTTAAATTATGAGTTTAGTTTAACCAAGGAGTGTGACCACTTTAAGATAATTACAAACTTATATTCCTATTAGATAGATGATGCTTCCTATACATTTTTGTAATCAGTTTTGTTAGGCTCAGATCATAAAACAGTTGTAAATAAATAAGGAATCTTTACTATATTTATACTTGTTTTGGCCTTTACAGGGGACATGATGCAAACAAAAAAGAAATCCAACAAATAAATGAAGATGACATGCACATCTAAATGAAACAGAGAAAATAAAAAGAAGTCACACCCAAAAAAGAAAAGAAAGAAATATGCAAACAAAAAATGAAATCATGCAAACAGAAAATGATGCATGCAAAATTAATAAGGAGAGCATGCTTAATAAGGAAAGCACGCAAACAAGATTTTGAGCTGCCAAAGTGGTAACGTGATGACAGTCATTTTCCAGCACATCAGTTTGGCATGTTGTGTGACTTACGGCTCACTAAAGCACGTCATTCTGCACTCGGTAATGGGGATGGAATGTAAAATTTCACTATTAATTTTCCAGAGCAAAAATGTTTCCTTAAACTTGTATATCCTAGTATTGGAGGTCCATTAAACGTTTTACTCTTTAAGTGTAATTAGATAACCACTCTTGATTTCAAACCATCTAGTCTGAAGGTTGAGGCTGTACATGTAGCAATGCAACTTTCTGAGTAGTTGGCGCTGGATAATCCTCAGTATTAGTGGTAATCGAAATGTCTGCAATGATTTCAACATGTGTCACTTGTTGATTACCACAGAAAAAGAAGTAGACTTTAGCTGATACAGTTTTCAATCACAACTGCCTTATGATCTGAGCCTAACAAAACTGAAACATGTAGAGGTAGCCTCAAAGTGATGCACTCCTTGGTCAAACTAAAATTACAGTTTAACTAAAAACCCGTATAAGACCCTGATTTCTACTGCTTAGCTAAACCTCAACTCAATCACAAAAATAAAACTGGACTGTGTAAAAAAAAAACTACCACTTGATTGCATAAGATTAAAACTGGACTGTGCAAAACTAAAACTAGACAGTGAGCCTTGTGGGCCATAAATCGTTAAGTATACACAGTACGTATGCCTCCAGCAGATGCAAAAACATGATGTGCTTGGGATAAAAACCCATACAACACACGAGATCGCAAGTATATGTGGGAAAAAATTTAACTACAACATATACCTGGTCACAATTTGAAACAAATGGCCAATCATAGGCTCATCTCCAAGGTAATATAATTTATTCATTTTCTTTGTTACTCAGGGTTTGGTACATTGTTAAGAATGCTTTGTGTCCTTTGTTTTACATCAGTTGTGTGAATAAATTATATTACACTGTAGATAAGCCCAATCATAGCAAATAACCCAAGTAAGGGACAAAGGTTTAGCAGATAAACAGTCAATGAAGCATAACTATATTTTCAATTTCAAACACGCATAAAATGTGTAGAGATGGGAAAATCTGCCAGAATGATTTCCACACAGGTTCCTACTTCATTATGCATGCTGTATTTGAATTGTCTTGGGAAGTGCGCGTGCAAACATTTCTGAGAGCGAAACCGTACGGCTACAGCATGCATAATGAAGTAGGGACCTGTGCGGAAATCTTACCAATCTGCCTTTAAACCCTGTTGTTGTTTCGCTTGGTCTCTTTTAACAAACAAAACGAATCGACTTCACATGTAAGCGTAACAAACGAAACATAAAGGGCCGCTCAGTTCTTACCTTGTGTCGATCCCGTCTGTTTATACGCCTCACTGTTGGCATCTTCGTCTACATGCCCGTCTGGCTCACCCACAGCCATTGGAATACTTTCAAGCACATCAGACCGTGAATCTGTTTGCACTAAGTGTTGATTACAAAACGTCACGTTTGTCCGCACGTGGCAATGTGAACTTTTATTATTATGGTCTATACCATGTGTTCCCGTTATATAACTTGTTATCAAGAGTTCCTTTTTTCAATCTCCACGTAGCAAACAATCTGTAAGTACAACTTTTGTCTCTGTCACTAGTTTTCAGTCGTTTTCTTTATTTATTTCTGTCTTTTGTATTTCTTGTAGTCGAACCGTTCGATCCCGAACCGCTCGATCCTGAAACGCTCGATCCCCTTTAATTTTTCACATTTCTACGATGCCTCTTTGTTGATTGCGGTTCATTAAACGAGTTCAAGATTACTGTGGAGTTGATTTATAGTCTACACTAAGCAATCGTCTTCGTGTGAAGACTCTCTTTGACGCCACTTGTCTTCTTCTTTATTGAAATAGAGATCAAAATGTCTTTGATACGTTCTAACAGATACATTTTCGTTACAATGTGGACAAAAACATCGCTTGTTTGGAGCCATGTTGAAATCGGAAACTCTGAATTGAGCCTTGAATTCAACTGGTTAGCGGTTAATCTTGCAAATTAAACAATCTACAACAAGCAACAAATGGAAAGCCGTGTTGGAAAAGGCTTTGGCCTTGCATTGGCTCAAGCTGGAAGTGTTGACCGAAGAAGGGATTTCTGGAGCTTTTAAAATTTACGCGGGTCTCCAAATCGTCTTTTCTCTCCTTCGCCCAGTAGTTCGCTAATCAACTTTAATTTCGTACGTTTAATTTTAAATACATTGAAAATGGCGCGACTGCCACCAAACAAGGCTAGTAAGCATCGTAAGCAGAATTCTAAATCTAATCGGACGTCCAGCAACAAATCCGGTAATACAGAACGAGCTGTTGGCCGCTTTTATTCCTCGAATTCCTTAGCGGAGAGTGATCATGAAGAGCGGGAAATGGACAGAGCATCCAGATCATCTACTGGCGGAATTCCACATGAGAATGGCCATGATAATAGTGAAGCAGAATCGACATTAGCTACTCCTCCTCCTAGCATCAGTACAAGCCCTTTGAATTCCACACCAGTCGCTGCAACATTAATACCGACACCTCCAGGGCGTAATAACACTAATCGTTGCCTCGAGCAATTAAATCTGGTTTCGACGCGGGACAGTGGCGAAGCTGGCGACCTTCTAGCCAAACTAGATGCATTTTTTAAAGCCAGCGTCAGAGACAGGTAGATTTTAATAATCGGATGGAGCAGCGTGTGTTGGAGGAACTTAGAAAAGAGCGGGAAAATGAAGCACCGCTCCCACCGAAACGCCTGTCGAAAGAGCTAACAGTAAGTGTCTACGTTTTAATTTGGAACACTTTCTTGTGACCCAAAGGAAAGCTTGTGCCGTTATTTTTTTTACCTAGCACTCCATGTTTCATGTAAAACGAGCAGCAAGTTTTGACAGTTTTCGTGGACTAGTGATGGTCGTATAAACAGGGTTCCACTGTATAAACAACATTGCTTTTCAGTAATACCTGTAGTATGCAAAGGGGGACTGCAAAAGTATGTGTAACACAATTACCGTTAAAAAATGTTTGTATCATTGCCCAGAATTCTTGGTGTGTTTTATGTCTGTTTCAGGCCAATGTTAGGGAGGTGTATAAAAGCTTGACAAGGGCTGATGGTGGAAAACTTGAATGGGATGTTTCTAAAAGGTACATGTTACATAAACAAGCGAAATTTGATAAACTGGTAAGATCACTATCTATCTAGTGTTGTTTTGTTGTAATGTGCTCTTTCGCTAATCCTTGCAAGTGATGACGTTTGCCTGATCTTTAAACTTTATGGATCATGCTGAGTGACCACAATTAATATTATTGGACCAAATTGCAGGTAGTATAATTTTCATGAAAATAATTCAGCAGTTTTACTTGAAATTTTAGTTGTGAGATCTTGATTTGGTGCATATTTTGAGTGATGGCTTTTGCCCGATCTTTAAACCTTATGGACCATGCTGAGTGACCACAATTAATATTATTGGACCAAATTGCAGGCAGTAGTTTTCATGAAAACAATTCAGCAGTTTTACTTGACATTTTGATTTTGAAATCTTACTTTTGGTGAGATCTTATTGTAGGATAGTGCTTGTGATCAGCTTTAAAGTTGATATAAATAGATCATATGTATGTTTATAAACAGACAATAACTTAAACTCAATCTCTTAAAATAATTGTAATGTTATTGTGTTTGTTATTTTCAGCTTTGCTGATCCAATTAACAAAACGGTCAATGATGCAGTTCTTAATGGTGTCCGTAGTACAGACCCTGAGACACCTACCAAAACCATAAAGGGTATGTTTTAAGTTAGTATTTCTTTTAAATTAGAATACTCTGTGTATTTAAAACCCTGCTGCGTGTAGTTATAGTTTGCTTTACTTGAAAACATTTGTTACATTTCCACTGACCATACAATGTAATGTGAATGACTAGCAGCTTTCAGCTATGCCTTGAGATAATCAATTACAGTATGAGGTCAAACTTGTACATAAATGGGCTCCCAAAACTGATTTGACAGCATTTATTGTAGCTGCATAGATAGATATCTAGAATTATGAAAGTAACTTGTCTTTGCACTGCTCATGGTTTACTGAGCTTTTTACATTTTACACACATATCCCAGTTGATTTAAGTTTCTGCAGAATATTCAATAAGAATGTATTAGTTTTTTTTTTTTTGGCTTCTGCGTACAAAATAATGCAGGAGCCAATATGTCAAAGGAAACACGAGTGATTGAGTGAGTGAGTGAAGGAGCCAATCAGTGCGCGCCTAGTATTAAACCAATCACAATGCACAATACAATTCGCGCGATAGGTATGACAAAAATGGTCCGAATAAACTTAATAAATGAAGTAGCCACATGCATGCAATGCTTGCCTATTTTTTCCTGTGTCAGACAGTTATGAATGCATGAGAAAAAGCCACTCAGAGAGGTACAAATATGTAACAGCGCAGCTATAGGGGAGGAAACCTCTCTTCATGAAGTAGTTACCGGATAGTGTATTTTAGTTTCTTATTTGGTGAAAAATGGCCCGAAGATATTTCCAGAAAAAGAAAATGTTTTCTTCTCCTGCTTCTGTAAAAGTATTTGTCTCTTCCCGTTGGATCCCAGCTGCAGTTTTTACAGTGAAATAGGACAAAAATCCTTCCAGGAAAAAAATTGTATTTTACACTTCAGTACACAGATTTTTAATCCACATCCCACTTTCAACAGCATTTTGGACCTTGTCAATGTCTGCAGAGGCAAGAATTTTAGAACAATTAAATGGCATTGAATTCTACTGTAAAAAAAAAAAACAAAAAATTATGTGCATGTATTACATGTAGAGTTCGGACCAAATTTGCTTGATTTTAGTTGAATTTTGATGATCAGACAAAGCTGGACATAACCATGTTGTCCTTATGTGTTAAATTTTTTACTATTCTGCAGATTTAACCCTATTAATTTTAATTTTTTTGCATTTAACTGCAATGCGGGTTCACTTTAGGACAAAGAAACGGCAACACAAAGTTATCTCCAGCAATAAACAAAAAGTGCTCAAGGAGCAGCGGAAGAGAACTCAGAAGAACATGGTAAGTGATTGGTTTGAAAAGATGACTTAGCATTCAAAAAGTTAATGTAAATCAATACAATGTGTCCCTGCAAGCACATGAACTTCACTGGTGCACTATTTGGAACCATCCCTATATCTACATGACTGTACATTTTAAAATTGGATCATTTTTTATATACAATTTAGGCATCAGATATCAAATTCAATGCCCTTATCAGAAACCACTTTGCATGCTAAATTGTTTTATTTTATATATTAGCTGGTCAGTATTTGATTGTCTATACCAATATTTTAATTTTGTTACCATAAATCTATAATAAAATAAACTTGGAGGTTTCAAATGAGAGGCTCCTTCTCTTGTAAACTATAGAAACTGTATTGAGAGAGGTCTTTTCATAAGCTGAATAAGAGAACCAGAGAACTAACATTGGAGTGTAGTTTTTTAGCCAATTATTAATAGCCCTGTTATAGCAGTAATTGTTGGTACAACCTAGTACCAGAGGTACTTTTGTGTTGATTGCTTCTTTATACTCTTCTTTCCTTAGAAACGAACGAAACGCAAGAAGGCTCTTAAGGAGTCCACAAGCATAACTGAGGATGACAAGGAAAAATTCCAAATCGTGTTATCAGTTGATTATGTAAATGCTAGTTTCATTTGTTGGTTATCCTGTGTAATCGGACCAGTCCGTCCGAGCGTTTAGGACACGTGATTTGATCGAGGTTCATTCCAGTTTAGGTCAAACCTCGGCGCTACACGTTTTCGTTGATTGAGTTGTTATTTCTCTTGTGTATGGTTAAAGGAACACTAACCGGACTGTCATTTGTAAAGGAATTTACGGAGAATCAAAGGGATTGAACATTACGAATACTCGTGAATCAAGGTTACGGTAACACGGAATTTCGTATTGTAAACAGGACAGTGTCGAGCGTTTCCTTGTTGATCTAGACGAATAAACGATGGACATTACGGCTGTTACAGATTACATGTCGTCTGAGGAGTCCTTGTCTTAACCGGATTCACACACAGGACGAAGGTGACAGTTCCGGTTCAGACGAGGATGTACTAAAGAAGAAAAAATTGTGTGTACGGCCACTTCCTTGGCGCAGTGTGGAAGTCAACACCTTAATGGCCCGCCTTGATCGAAGGATCATCAAAAAAAGAAGCCCAAGAAGCAATTGGATGAGCATGGAACGAACAGTAGGGCCTGCTTCAACACGGGAAGCACCAGAAGATGCTCCAGACTTTGCTCTGGCAGCTCTTTATTAGGGAGTTTAAGGAACCACAATAGCATGTGAAACAATATGTTTTTATTAGCATTATCACATGCAGGGCAAAATTACTGAACGCTGATTGGCTAAGACAGAGGGATTTTTTCTTAATCACGAGGGCACTTTAGGTAATCAAGAGGGCATGATTACTTGCTGCTGATTGGTCATAAGTTGCTTGGCAACGAAGCGTTATTGCTGATGAATTTTTTTTGCAACGACGGCTTCCCGTTTCGTGGAAGCCGACGGAACCTTAATTGAGGAACTAAAACACGGTAGCGAGAACAAAAACACAAAACTAAGTACTGTCTATTGGACCGGCGTTTTCAAACAATGGGCTGTAACAAGGGGGAAAAAGGAGGAAATTGAGAGCTACGAAGTGTCACAGCTGAACGAAGCGCTCGCCCAATTTTTCGCAGAGCTGAAAACTCACCTCTGAAAGTTATATTACCTGCCCAGACAAGAAGCTTACTAACCACAGCGCCAGAAAAACGGTTGTCAAGAAATTGAAGAGCTCCGGCATTTCGAAATGCAAGATTAAAAACATTACTGGTCACAGTTCCGAGCAAGGTTTGAATGACTACGACTCCGGTGATGAAAACGAGCAAGGAGTGTTGTCCAACATCATCGACAATCTCACAAATAATGCCACGACAAGACAAGTACTTCAACCACTGTCCTCAGTGCAAACACAGCCCGACTCAGCTTCGAGTCAAATCTACACTTTCAGCCATTGCAGTGTCACTCTCAACATAGCTGGAAATCATTCTTCCCAAGCAAGTCTCAGCCAGAGCAAGCGAGGTTACAAAAGAATTTTTCTCCCAGAATCTGACTCCGATTAAGGTGTAATGTTCACATAAATACATTTTGAGCCTTTTTGCTGTTCACTGTTGATTGCAATATAACGGAATGAAACCGTGTAACGTTGTTAACTGTATTTTGAGAATAAATGTTCATTGAATCTATTGGTCAGTTACGTTTGTTTTGACATTTGTGGCGGCATTGAAAGGGCTTCATCGCACGGACATCGTGCGAGAATGCAATTCCCAAAAAAATTTTGCCCTTTATGTGATAAACAAGTAATCGCAAGTGCCCTCGGACAATTAAGGATTAATTTCACTTGTATTTTCAAAGTTTTCCCAAAATTACCCTCATCGCTTCGCGACTCGGGCAATTTTGGGAAAACTTTGAAGATACGCGTGAAATTAATCCTTAATTGCCCTCGGGCCCATGCGATTACACATACAAACAATGACCTGCATGTAAATATTGCTTTTTTCGGCTGTTTTATCCAAAACAAAACAACATAAAGTAACGCAATTTCAAGTTCTACAGATGACATGAACACAGAACAGTGAATTTTCTTGACTCTATCTGAATGCACTGTCCATACTGATTCAGTTCCTGGACAGTTAGTCCACATTACACAAATTGACCCACCTTGAATAATAGTGAAGAAGTTGGAAAAAACTGAAAGTAGATTTTACGTAGCGTTTTCTTTGCTGAAGTGGTTGCATAAACTCCCTATTTAGCAAAGGAACCAAATCATAGATATTAAACTTAAGATCACATTAAATTTAACAGTTTTGAAGATAACAAAACAAGATACCAAGACAGAGTGAATATTTTAGCAATCACTAGCTTCCAATGTATGCCTGTACAGCGTCTTTATGAAATGAAAATAGAGGGAATTTACTGTATTAGTCACAAGTGTGGATGGACCAAGGCACATGTCAAAATATTTCTGTACAGGGCCAGAAGTTGGAACCCATGGTCTCCATTAAGTGTAGGGGATTGGCCAAGAATTTGTAAAGCCTTGTAAATTTTCTGTCTGAGTTGTGATTGCTAAGACTTTCAATGTCTTCGTGTTATGTTTTGTTATGTTTACAGAGTCACGAAACAATATCTTCACCTGAGTTCTGAAGGTAATTTTGAGTAACAGTCTATGAGGTTATTATTTGATTAAGGAATATGCAGCCAAGATGATTTTCTACCTACGTTGAGCAAGATTCTGGAGAAGGCAGTACATAACCAGCTCTACTATTTTCTCAATGAAAACAAGACCTTTACCTCCAAGCAATTTGGTTTTCGACCTAAGCTATCACCTAATACAGCTTTGACACACTTTACAGATAACATCCTTCTGAACATGGACTCTGGTCGTCTTACAGGAGCTGTTTGCTTGGATCTCTCGAAAGCGTTTGACACAGTTGACCACAACCTTTTACTTCATAAGCTTAAATCGGTTGGACTCACAGATGACACTCTAAATTGGTTCCAGGCATATCTCACGAACAGAAAACAAAGGACGTCTGTCGGAGATGCACTCTCTGTTGCTGCGCCAATAACTGTTGGGGTCCCTCAAGGAAGTATATTAGGACCGCTTCTTTTTCTTATTTACGTAAATGATTTACCATCATGTCAGCTTGCCAGTGAAATTATTCTTTACGCTGATGACACTGTGATTTATTACTCATCGACTAATCTGTCTGACTTTGAAAGTAAGTTAAATTCAGATTTGGCTACAATTTCCAACTGGTTTTCGAGAAATCTGTTGACCTTAAACATCTCTAAATGTAATTTCGTTATTTTTGGTAACTCACGGAAGCTTAAACTAGTTAGTGACGTCTCTCTTAAAGTAAATTCCTCTGCTATTGATAGGTCTGACTCGTTTAAGTACTTGGGAGTGGTTATAAACCAAACTATGTCTTGGTCCGAGCACATTGACACTATCAGTATAAAGATCAATCAAAGGATTGGAGTGATAAAGAGAATACGACATCTTTTGCCTCTACATGCTAAGCTAACACTATACAATTGCTTAATCATCCCACTGTTTGACTATGGAGATACAGTGTGGGGTGATAAAAATAACGCCGGACACGCTTATGGGTCAGCTGCAAGTTCTTCAAAACAAGGCAGCCAAGGTCCTGCTTAATTTACCACCAAGAAGTTCATCAACTGAGGCACTAGATCGCCTGGGCCTAAAGACCCTCTTAAAGAGACGACACTTCCATCGCTGTGTTATGATGCAAAAATATCTGTTGGGGGAAATTGATTTTGAATTTGACGTTAGACGCAATGGTAGTTTTCATTCTTATCCAACTCGTAGAAGTAATAATTTACACCTTCCTCGCGTGCGTACCAATTGGGGCAAGCAAACTTTCATTTACCAAGTCTCTAAGGACTGGAACAACTTAGACAATGACATTAAAAACTGCAAATCATTGTCCCTTTTTAAAGCAAAGCTTAAATGTTTGTGAATGATGCACTCTCTGATTGTTTAGCTATTTTTAAATTCGTTTGATATTGTGAAAGCATTTTTTAGGTAATTTTGTTTTATTTTTAATTTGCAGGGCCCCACTGAAAACCGCCAAGGCGAGTGGGCTCCCTGGATAAATATCATTATTATTATTATTATTATTATTATTATTATTATTATTATTATTATAAATTTACTTGAGGATGGATGTTTATTACATGTAGATCAGTTACAGTACCTGATTCAGATGGGAAAGACATTGTAAATAAAAAGTTACGTTTACACCTGTGTCCAAACAAAATCAGTTTAAATGATTCTTAACTGTGCCAGTGTGTTTTGAAGTAAAAGCAGTAATTTAAAATTTGAATTGTCATTTGAAGATCAGAATACATTAATTTTCCTCAAAATTATAGTCAATTGTTGTACAAGATTATAAACATGCAAAATAGAAATTATCATTGACAAGAAATAATTATTATTCTCTGACATTAACATTTGTATTTTTACAGTTTTAGTTGAGAATGTTTTGTATAGATTCATCATAAATTGTACATGGGGAATTTTAATTGAAGGTATTATATACATGTAGTCTTTGTAGCATTAAAGAAATTAAAGTCATTTGACTACCTGGTAATCCTGTGTTGTTCCAGTTCTTGTTCCTGTATTATAGTGCTTAACAGTTTTACATTACTAGTCATTAAAGGTCCTAAGTGCATGTTATATTTTCAACACTGTTGCACTAAACATAGTTACAGAGGAAAAAACAGAAAAAGTGGTGTATAAATTTGGTTACTTGAGGAACAGTCTGGAATATATGAAATTTTGATAAAATTTGCTACCCTGTTCTATAAGGGTGTAAAAGTGATATTTCGATCAAATTTGCTACCCTGAACAAGTGTGCAAAACTACAAATTTGGTACTGTTTGTTCCTGGGCAAAAATATAGGAGACATGTTATTCAATCAAATTTACTTCCCATAAGAAAAGCTGTGGGGGAAAGGAAATTATCACTTTCTTTACCCCTGAGCAAAATTATGATAAATGATGTTTTAACCAGCATTATTCAACTGGGTAAAAATATAGTAAAATTAGTACTTTTGTAAAATTTGCTTTCCTGGGTGAAGGTATGCAAAATTGGATTCTTTGATCATATTTAGCAGTCTGCCAAAGGCTACATATGATCACATTTACTACCCTGGGCAAAAGTGTGATAAATAATATTTTAATCAACTTTACTAGACCGGGCAAAAATGTGGAAAGGTGATGTTTTGATGAAATTTACTAAAAAGAGCAAAAGTGATGGGAAACTAACACTTTGATAATATTTGCTTTCCTAAACAAAAGCATTCAAAATTGGTTCTTTGATCATGTTTACCAATCTCACGAAGGTCGTAAAGTCCATATTTGCTTCAAGTTTCCTTTCCCTGTAAATGCTTTGCAAAAACGAAAATATCATTGTTTTCACTCAAAGTAGAAAATTTATCACAAATGCGGACTTTACCAGCATTGCTACGTTTGCAAATCGTCGAAAATTTAATACACCGTCACGTCGCAAATATGACCAAATCTAAGCAAATGTGGAATTTGATATAAATTAACTTTAAATTTGCTACACCGGTAAATCCCTTTTTTCGTGCTAATGCTAAATGTCGTTATACATGTACTGTGTTGAAGTATAATCTCCTTTTGAGGTCAAGTATAGTCATATCCGCTCTCAGAAGGTTTAATTCTCAGCCTCATTCCCAGGGTAATTCGCTTTATTCGAGTGTGTGGAGGATGTTCGACGTCACATCCGAATTCGCCGAGACTGCTCAATTTTAATTCTTTCGACAAGAAAACCCTTCTCTTTCATATGCAACCACCACCCCCCCTCTGCCAGGGTCAGAATTATGAATTATGTGAATTATGAGTGACTATACTGACGGTTCATTTTCGTACTGGTTAAAATTTATAATATAACTATAGGTATATGATGTGCAGATATTAAAGAAGTTTTACAAAATATTGACTTACTCTCTAAAAATTGAGTAAAAAGATATGATTTTAGTCCTTTCTTTAAAACTAGATAAAGATGGACTGCATACAAAGTTGTGCCACTTGTGGTTGAGGTTCGCTGCACTCGCTCGGTCTCTCAGTGCGAGTATTTTCTATATCAAAAAGGCGATGTCACAGTATTATGAGAACATCATGTGCGCTCTGAGAGCTGCAACTTTGGTTTGTAATAAACTTAGTAGCACACTGAGAAATTACGAACCCGGCACGTCCAAATTAGGAGAGACAGTTCCTGAGTCGATGGCTTGTGATGTCTTCTGGTGCAATGTATGATGTATCGTTCCTTCCGGCATGGTTCCAAGCAGCAGATTTTGAAGGGCGGTCGTTTCCCTACCTAGAATCAAATCTGTATGCTCGGCTTGTCGGTGATGTAAAAGGAAACCCCTGTATCCGAGAATGGCAGGAGCATGTTCGTGACGGTGGACGATACCTCTGACTCTGGCGTCCTCGAGAAGCTCTTTTATTTCCTTAAACTTCTCATGGCGAGGATGAATGCACCAAACAGGATCAGGAAGGCCACTGTGTACCAATAACGTCACCTTGTATTCTCCTGTATCTTTAAGAAAAACAATCACCTCAGAAAAAGCACAACTAAATATTTACGATATGTTCCTCCCCCGATTTTCGCCAAGAAATTTGGTGCCAGCTCTGAGACAAAAATAACAACTTGTCTAGATTTTTCCCTCACATAGTCTACCTTTGTTTTCCACAAGTCAGAGAAAAAAATTGAAGATTTCAAAATATCTTAGTGGTAAAAGTTATGAAATGCAACTAGAAAGAACAATGCACACATCACTTATCAACATTTTTCGGAGCAAATCAGAGAACTGAAACAATCCTTTTGAAAATAGAAGAGTTAAGAGGCTTACCGTCCATTCTTACTGTTGTTTATCCTTGAAAAACAGAATCGAAGGAAAAACTGTGTTGAATTGGGTAAAGGTCGCAAATAGGCATTCAGTTTCAAACAAATCGGCTGGAAATCTGACTACGTCATTCAACACTTGGCTTTTTCCTCATTATTCACCAACACCGTGGAACGCTCAACAGAACTTCTAATGTAGCAATCCTGCCCCTTTTCCTAATCGTGGACCAATGTCAGCCAAGGTTGTTGAAGCCTAATTGTGCTCTGTTGTAGACGAATTGGAGAAAAGAAAAGAGATAAACGGAGGATGGACCTTTGGAGGTGCGCCGCCTCCACCTTATTCGGATTGCGTCACGCAAGACGTAAAGTTGCAGTTATTAAACCTACAGTGGTTTCGAGTTTTGAGTGCTTCGTTTTCGAGATTTTGGGGTCTTCGTTTTCGATCTAGGGTGCCTCGTTTTCGAGTTTTGGATGCTTCATTTTCGAGACTTGGGTGCTTCGTGCTTCGGTCTTGGCTTTCGAGTGCTTCGTTTTCGAAACTACCAACTACGCCACTGGATAAAAAGATCAATATAGCTTTATTTTCGGTTGCGCTATGATGTTTCTTTGTTTGTCGCCAAGTGCCTACTTGTACTTGCCATCGTTTCTGGTTGTTCTTGGCAGTGAAGCAAAACGCGTAGGTATAAAATGTGACAATCATAAGTTGTTTTGATCACTTACCGTTGTGCATGATGCGAAGTCATTGCAATTCATTACGCCGACCTTTTTAGACCGGTCCTTTACTGTGAGTTTAAATCGAGTAAAGGGTTTTTCCCTCTCGACGAAAACACCGTTTAATAGAAAGTAGTACTCTACCTGACCAGGGCAAGAAACTAACAGTACCGTGATGGTGGAATAATAATATGAATCGAACAAATAAACAGCTTATTCATATTCATATGGTAATGCGAACTAATGATTGTTTATGGAATATTTTCAAAGGATTAGATAACTTTCTGACGTCAAAAAGGACGTTTTGCATTCTGTGGTTGCTCGATCGAGTGTTTTGGGTTTTTTCTCTGTGAACCGATCTTAGCAACACTGCATAATCACATCGTTTAGTTTCATCAGCGATAATTGTTGTGACAGCATTCTTCAGTAGCTGTTTGTAGAATTCTACGAGAAATGACCATTTTTTGTCTAATCGCAATAGTTGCTGCGAAGCCACCAGGCGTCACAGAAGACTAATTCAGGTCGTGTACGTGACCAGCCTGGGTTGCCTGTGCCCGAAGCCAGCTTCATTTGACATTGTTGGATGTAAATATGTATGTGTGTATGTATATCACCGCATTTGCTTCGATTTCAAGTACGGCCCTACGGTCAAAATCGAGGCTCTTTCGTTCGCAGTCAAAACAAAAGAACGTTCAGATCGCAAATACAGTGTGATGTGGAAAACGGGTGGAAAACTTAAAGCCCGGGAGAAATCCCGTTTGGTATAGAAAGCCACGTTTTTGCAAGCGAAGAGTATACATGCAAGTGAAGGTAAAAAGTTCTCGTGAATTGAAGTCATACGTTTCTCAAAATATTTCAAGCAATTGCTGGAACTCTACGGTAAATAAAGTCGGTGTTTTGACTAAATTTGTATTCAGCCAGGCTTTGTTGTATTTAGTTATTAAGAGTTTTTCTAGAAAGTGTGACAAGTTTTGTCTTCCATTGGTAGAAAAACGTTTTATACACGACGGAAGCAAAGATTGAAAATGATTTGATACGCTCGCGATGCTTTATGAACCAGTTTAATATTGAACTCGATTGGAAATTCACTCTTTCACTCACTCCAACGCTCGCGTACTCTTAACTTTATCGTGGACAGGTTTCAGACAAATAATACCCTCATTTATTCTCACGGACTTTCATACAATGCAGTTTTTATCGATCGCCTTCGTGTCGTGTAGCGTTACATGCACAGTTATTTGACACGGTTAATGGCCGTATTTATATTAGAGGACGACTAAGACGTCTTAGACGACTTAGACGTCTAGTATAAATACGGGAAATAAGGCACACGCATTAAACGTCAGACGAATAAAACGTCTGAGGTTAAGTGCGTCTAGCATAAAAACGGGATGCACTTAACGACGCACTTAACAGTCAGGCGTTTAAGACATCTTCCAGTATAAATACGGCCAATGTCAAATATCAACAATCGAAATAAACTGCAACTAATGCAAATTATTTGAAATGTCATGCTTCACTCGCAGCACTTCACTTTCCACTGGAAACTACTAGTATACTCACTCACGTTTGTTTTATAAGAACACGCTACTATGACCTAGGCAAAAATTTTGTCTTTTGTCAAATTCAAATACGCTGAAGAACTGGATGCGATTTAGATTTTATAGCCTCTTCTAGACTTTTAAGGCCCGTTCCAAACGCCGCTTCACTCATGTGCCGAACCTAACTCAGTAAGGTTCGACCTTGGAGCGACTTTGGAGCGACGGCTGATTCATACGCCGTACCAAGGTCGAACCAAACTGAATTTTGATTTTTATGTAAGGGGCCTGGGGACTGGTATTTGGGGTTTCGCGCCAAAATTTAAAGATGGCGGACAAGGAGAATAACATGGCTCGACTTAAGTGACATAAAAGAATCTTTAAAAATCATATACCGACCTTTCGCTTGTTTCCAAATCTCTATCACTGCTAGGTTCCCTGCGATCATCATTTGCAGCATCTGCAGCATCAACACGTTTTCCTTTGCCAAACTTTCTCTTAAAATTCAGCTTTCTGGTACAGCCATAGCAGTATGCGACTTGTTTTCCTGAAATCCAGCCTTCTGTATCTTCGTTAAACTCTGGCTCATTGCACAAGTTACATACAGGAATCTTGCATCCGATGCACACATACTTCGTGTCGCGAAAACAAACGCTGCTGTCATTTACCTTTGCTGCCATGTTTACTTTGAGGACAATCTAGGCATGCGCAAAGCATGTCCGAGTGAATTATGGGAAGATTATAAATTATCCTAATGTATTCTTTAGGTTCGGCACATGA
Organism: Ricordea florida; assembly: GCA_949710005.1. NCBI lineage: Eukaryota > Metazoa > Cnidaria > Anthozoa > Corallimorpharia > Ricordeidae > Ricordea > Ricordea florida. Next base: position 8,751,260 of record OX453283.1, read on the forward strand.
AAGGAGCGCCGTATGAATCAGCCGCCGCTCCAAGGTCGGATAATGCGGCAGACTCCGCCGAACTTAAAACCGTTTGCCGCTCCTAACCTAAACTGTCGAACCAAACTGATTCAAACGCCGCTCTTCTGCCGGACTTAATTCATCAGTTAGGTTCAGCACATGAGTGGAGCGGCGTTTGGAACGGGCCTAAGAGTGGCTGTCTGTAAGGCCCGGTTCAGACGCCGCTCCACTCATGTGCCGAACCTAACTGAGGTATTAAGTGCGGCAAAAGAGCGGCGTCTGAATCAGTTTGGTACGGCAGTTTCAATTTGGTGCGGCAAAAACGTTAAGTTCGACAGGGTCTATCGCATTATTCGACATTGGAGCGGCAGGTGATTCATACGGCGTTCTTCTCATGTGCCGAATCAAATGCATACATTATGATAATTTATAAATCTTCCCATAAGTCCTTCCGAGAACTTGTTACGCATGCTCGTAAGTCTTACGAGGAAGGGAAAATGGCGGCAAAAGACGGATAAATCTGTAAACAGTGCAGAAGATGGACCAAATATCGCTGCAAAGTAGCCATTTGCAACTTATGTAGCGAGCCAGAGATGGATGAAAGCGTGGATAGGTGGGAAGAGTGTCGGCTACTGTTTTGAGTGCGAAACTGTAAGGCCCGTAACCGAGTCGCTGATCGCAAGTAAGCACAGTTATGAAGAAGCTGAAGAAAAGGAAGATGCGACAGATGAAGTCCACAGTGAAAAGGAAGGGTAATCTTCTTTCGCTAATAAAAGTGATAATCAGCAAGAAGCTGTCACAAACCAGAAATGTAAACACCCGATGTAGTTATGTTTGCAGTTTATCTCATGCGTGATTGATTCTCTTTTCCAACACAACAAAATCATCGCCGAAGGAATTCCAGCATTCAAGGTTTCCTTTGTTGCTTTAAAGTAAGCATAAGTGCAAGTTAGGTGATTAAAATTGATCAACAAGAAGGGTAAAATAGACCCTTCTCCAAAATGGCGCCGGCCGAGAGAGGTCTGGAAACTGGGGGTATAGTTTGTTGACATCTGGAGTCGCAGAGATCGATTTCCGGCATTTTTTGTAGGAAGATTTACAAAAATTGAAAATGCCACATAACTGTTGTGTCCCCTTTTGTAATACTACATCAAAGAAGAATAAGAACCTTCGATTTCACCGTTTTCCCAAGAAACGAGAGCTTAAAGACCAGTGGATTGCTAAAATTCGCCGCGACGAGGGAGATCATTTCGCTGTTACAGAGAACACACGCGTCTGCTCGAAGCACTTCTGCGAGGAAGATTACACAGTTAGCGAAGAAGGAAAAGGAAAGAAAACTGTTCTGAAGAAAGGTTCTGTTCCAACTATTTTTAAATGGTCTATTGAAAAACGATCTCGGAGTACTTTTGTGAGCAAAGGAAAGCGTAAAGGTGAAGCTTTGAAGGCACCACGAAAGAAACGGCAACGAAAGATCTGCCCGCACTGCGAAAGAAAACAAGCTGCTATTGACAGACTGCAAAGTGATCTGGAAGGAACTAATGCACAGTTGAAAGAACTTAGTGAAAGGTTTGAGCATTTCAAAAAGGAAAAGGGAGAGCAAGAGGTTGCCGGCGCCTTAAAGGAGGACAAACACGTGTGTTTTTCTGCTGAAAACTTCCGTAAACAGGACCAGTTAATTCGATTTTACACAGGTATTGTAAACTGGACTGTGTTTTTTCAGTTGTTTAACTTTATTGTCAGTAGATGTACGGGTATGAAATACTGGAGATCTGACATTAATGCAGATGAAAATCACCGGCATGAGCCTGATCAGCTACGTCAAGGAAGACCTCGAAGTTTGTCGATGCTTGATGAGTATTTTCTAACTCTTGTCAGATTAAGACATGCCTTCCCAGAGGAGCATCTAGCTTACCTTTTTAAAATATCAAGGGCAACAGTTTCAAGAATATTCCTTTCTTGGATTAACTTGTTGTACTTTGAATTGGGATCCATTCCCATCTGGCAAAGCAGAGACCTGATTGAGGAAACTATGCCCATTCCTTTTAAAGAAAGGTACCCAGCCACCAGATGCATTTTGGACTGTACAGAAATCAAGATTTGCAAACCATCATCCTTGCGAGCTCAAAGTCAGTGTTTTTCCTCTTACAAAAACACTACAACTGCAAAGGGATTGTTAGGAATTGCACCCTCTGGTGCTCCTGTATTTGTTTCTGATCTTTACACTGGTAGTATTTCAGATAAGGACATCACAAAACAAAGTGGAATTCTAGAGCTGTTGGAAAAGGGTGATGACTGCATGGCAGATAAAGGATTTAACATTAAAGATCTACTGGAACCAATTGGAGTGACTTTGAATATACCTCCCTTTCTTTTGGATAAGGCCCAGTTTAACGAGGAAGAAGTTGAAAATACACAGTCAGTAGCTAGTGTTCACATCCATGTGGAAAGGGCTATAAGCAGAATCAAAATGTACAAAATCATTACTAATGTTGTGCCCCTGTCTCTGGCAGGAGCGTTAAATCAGATTTGGACAGTCTGTTGCATGCTGTTATTATTTCAGTCCCCAATTATTGACCAGGAAAAGTATGAAGACTGATCATTCTGGTCAATAAAGTGCCTGGATTTATTGTAAAAAAATTAAACACCTTCTATTATGTAAAATCACAACAGTTAAGAGATCCAGAAGTCTGTTTCTTTCCCTTGTATTTTGCACAAAAACATGCATGTACAAAACACAAATTTACACTTTGCATGCTGTTGGTCATCAGTTATCTGCTTATTGCCTCAAAAAATAAGGCAAGCAGTGAGAAAAATAAAGTTCATGAACTTTGGAAGTGACTTTGTGAAAAACTCCAGGATCAAACTCAATTTTTTGTACAAAAAGATTTTCTGACCCCTCCTTCGAATGGATACAAAATTTGCTCCACAACAACCCTGATATTCCCATTAGGCCTTGTAGCTGAAAGTAATACTTATGGTTATGCTTGAGTCTTATTTCTCCATTGTTATCTCGATGAATACAAATGTCCCTTTTAAGTTCTAAACATTCCTCAATTGACTTTCCCTTCATTGAAAACAAGCTCTTAATTTCCAGAATTCCAACCGATGGATTCTCATTAGGATCATAAATAATACCATCAGGCGAACAACCCATCCAGTAAATGTCAGGATGAATCAACAACCCACATTTGAAAACTTCTACTTGAGGGCCTGATAATTCCTTGAACTCTTTGACAACCATTGGTTCCATGTCTAGACCATATTTCATGGCCTCAGTCTGCACCTTTGTTGATGAAAATAAAGTATGTAAGAACCTATCATTAACTGGTGCTTTTCTAGAAACAACTTCACCGAATCTTGAAGAAGTTATTCTGAATGCTCGCTCTTGGTACCAAGTTGAGCAACTGGACTGACTTCTCGTATTCTTCTCAATTTCCAACGCTTTTTCTCGAGATAACATGACATTTGATAGGAAGGGTTTTTCTTCTTCTGGCACTGTTGGTGGTGGCCCTTTCCTAACGAGTTCAGGTAAAGTAATTTCTACGGGAAAGTCAAACACTGCCTCAAGGTCCTCACTGTAAACAGTATCTACAAAGCCCGGTGGATATATATCCCTTAACTGATTTGCTAAAGGACACCCTTCCAAGAAATTCCCCCATGGAAGGGACTTGTGTGTTGCTGAGTTAGAGTATTGAAGCCAAGAAGCATAAGTGGTAGGACTCTCAACTGAGATGTTTTCTCCAAGTTGTTGAACGTGTCTTTCGGTAATCAGCCGTTGTTCGATAGGTCTGGGATCGTATAAATACTCCTTTACAGTCTTAGGTGCTATTTCGCGAGGCTTTCGATCTATTCGTGGTTTCACAAACTCGGAAGCAAACCATCTTTGTGGCTCTAGCGAAGGACCTCGAGGTTTATGCCACTGTTGTAGATGGGAGGTTGGAGAGTCGTCATCGTGTAATTTTACCGTTACGTGTGTAAACAAAGCAGCTAAATGCTGGCATTTCCCAGTTCCAGCTTTACATGAACATTGAGTGGTAACTTCGATGCCGTCTTCTTCCAAACTATCAAATACAATTCTTAGTTTATGTGGTGCTTCGGTTTTCCTCATCGAGCGATAACATCTTGCTTTTACGACGCAGCAATCCTCAGAAAACAATATCTTGACATTCTCAAGGTACGTTTCCAGGTAGTACTTGTCTCCTTTTTTCCTTCCCTTCTTGCTTTCGAGCCACTTATTCGAACACTCTAAAATAGATCTCTCGAAGTTTCCATTCTGCGTCACATTTCTCTCTACGCTTTCCGCCATAATGAAACTTCATACCCCCAGTTTCCAGTCCTCTCTCGGCCGGCGCCATTTTGGAGAAGGGTCTATTGAAAAATTTGAAACTGCAAATTGCTTGTGTTAATGTTTATATTTATCCCTTTGTGGAAGGTCAATAATAGTGGCCATGTTGTGGTTCAATTTTTTCCTTGGTTTAAATTTTATTTTCCTTGGTTTAAATTTATGTTCTTTCGTTCATTTCCTTCATCTTATCCTTAAAGTCCTCCTCAGTGCATGGCATATGCTTCTTGACACAGTCCTCCCAATGGTTTTCAACGATCGATTGACATACCTGAGTTACAATCTCATGTACAGTTGAAACACCCAATCCAGCCATATCCGCTATGGTGTAGTAATAATCACCTCTTCCGAGGCTATAAATGCAAATGCCTAGCGGACATTCGGGTGATATGGGGTCTTCGTTTACTGTCTGGCGTTCCAAGTCGTTTCGGATCCGGTTCAGAATGAAACTGAATGTATTCTTCGAAATTCTGAACGTTTTCTTGAATCGTTCATTGGTATATGTTGTCCAAACCATCTCCCACCAGCCTTTGCTCCTGAGCAGACGCCGGCAAGATCGTACATGAACCATCTCCGAGGCTAAATTCTGCTTACGCGAGAGCAACAAAATCCCTGCCAAGGACAAAAGACGAGCTATGCGTCGTCTTCTTAACGCAATGGGCATTTGCGCACTTTCGGAAAACATCCTCCTGCGTTCGTTTCCCCGAGGTCCCCGAGAAATAGCTCTAATCAGAGCTATCCTCTCCTTCACAGCCACCATCTTTGAAAGTTGAGTTATGGCGCGAAGATATGATATCAGACCCAGGTCTTTTTCTTTCTCCCTACATGAAATAAAGATTAGGTTCGACACACGGTGCGCCGTCTGAATCAGATGTCGCGCCAATGTCGCTCCAAAGTCGAACCAAACTCAGTTAGGTTTGGCACATGAGTGGAGCGGCGTCTGAACCAGGCCTAAGGATCGAGAATCGGCGGTCAGCGACCCATTTGGCGAATCCCTGATATTTTGCCCAAAGTTAGCCTTGGGTAGACTATTTTCAAAAATCATATTCAAAAGTTCCAATGATTTTGTTTATTTGTGAAATTTGGGAAAAATTAAAAGTGCGGTCAAAATGCGGTCAAAGTGCGGTTTTTTGGTTGATCAAAGGGTGCAATGATGAACCTCCATCAAAGTCTTAAAATGAACTCAGTTGACCTCAAAGTAAAAAGAATTTCAAAGCAATCAATCTTCTACACTACCAATGTCTTAATCTTTTCAAATATGATAGTACAATGGTTTTTCAGGCCATTTAGAAAACATCTTCGGAGACCGCTTTCGATGGCGGCAAAATGTAACTAATATTCATCAGGATAAAAATATTCCTGGTATGTCAGTTTTTAACAATTAAGCATTGCAGAGCTAAAATATAGGTCTTAAAGATTTACGAAGTAACGTTTCAAGGTCGAACTCGGAACGCTTCCCTTCGAAGGAATCGGATTTCTGAGCAATATCAACGTGCAAAATGGCGCTCACTTAACTTTGTAATATTATCAGCGCTTGTCAACAAACAGGTTTCTCGTCCCGTTACTCGATCAGAAGGGATCAGAAGGGCACTTTCCATACCTTCTTTCGTTTGAAATTCACAAGTCGTTTTAGATTAGGTTAAACGCATAAACACATTCGGCCTCTCAGACCTAGACAGTTTCAAAATAAAGATCGGTTGAAAAGAATATATCAGTACTGCCTGGAATTTTTACTTCAGTTACTTGATCTTCCTAAATCGCCGTATCCTGTAAATGCAACCTTGTATCGATGTCTCAAGCGCTCAGGATGCGAGCAGTACAGTACTCCAAATATTTTCGTTGAATTGCACAGAAGTGGAAAGGAGTTAAACAAAGTAATCCGAAGTAAAGTAATCCGAACCCAAACAAACAAAGACTGCACTAATTCGGCGCTATTGTAAAATTGGCACTGACACCATGAAACGACTGAAACCGAAAACGAAATTTACGTTTACCTTATCCTTTTCTCCATTTTGTGTCCACCATTGTACACTTTCTGTAAAAACACATCAGAGGCTTTAAAGTTCATATTCAGATCAATTTGTAGCGCTTCGAACTGCGTGCATGCTTGGCGCACAGGAAATTTACCAGAAAGTCACGCAACCCTGCGCACGAGCACACCTGTCGCTATTGTGCAACAACATTTCGCAACAGGTTGAAAATACAGTCAGCGTTGGTCATATATCCTTGTTTAACTCAGTCTCGTTTCTTGAATGGCTCACTGTAGCTACAAAGCGCTTCTAGGTAAGGTCACCCCTTCTCAGGGCACACCTTGCGGTCAGTCCGCAGATTATCGTGGTCAGCTGGAATGTATTGCGCTCAAAGACTGTACAAAAGATGTAACCGGCCATTTAAAGACTTTAAACTTCAGCGCAGATGAGGGTTTAGGATCTGAAATAAGGTTGCTGTTAGCCAAAGCAGGTAAATACAACCCTAAAATATAATATTTTGGTCTTTTTATCAGGTATATTATTATTATACGTTTTACTTTTTATCATCATGCGCTTGAGGGTGGTTATTCTCAACACATCATTCTCCTTCTAGGGGTTTTCTCAGTGGAAGAACATCACTATGCCTTGAGCATTTGTCCAAGGCACAGGCCTGATTTTGGCATCCGCTGGAGGACAGGGAAGACCATGTGTACAGTACCCAAAGAATTAGCGGTACATAAAACTACAACTGCTAAAGGGAGCCACCGAGTGGATAGCTTGTAGTCGGCGTTTGTTTTCAAAACCACGAACACACTTATTCCAGTTGGATCACGTAAGTTGTAGACTTTTCTGTGGTAATTTTTTACGGTTAAGAATCACATATAAGGTGGCACACAAGGCGAGGAGTTTGCTAGCACTCTATTAAAGAAACAGTAAGAAACTTCCACGAGACAGTGACAAGAGACGAGAGAGTGTGCAAGGAGAGGGAAAGGCGCTTTTAAGATGTATTAATTATCACGTGTCCCTTGTTTGTATTACGCAGGGGTCAATTTTGCCTTGGGGGTGCAGGTAATCCTAGCACACCTTGCGGTCCTCATTCAAAATTATTGGTCTTGCGGGCAGGAAGTTCTCTTCTTTCTATGTATGTTTTAAATGTATTTGTTTATACAGTATATTGACATTAATTTCTGTTCGTCTGTTCATTTTGTTTTGCTTTTGTTTTTCCATTTAAAGCAATTTGTAAACAATGCAACGAGTATATCAGCAAACAGGCCATGCCCAACCAAACTCTAGCGTTTGCTTCAGGTGGGGTGGAGCCCGTCCCCGCGGTCTCGCACCTGCAAGAGTTACCCGAGCCCCATTTGTTGGTAAGTAGTAATACGAAACACTAGTCTAAAAGGTCCGTTTAAGTGGCTCCTTTAATTATGGTATGAAATGTTTCTTTCATTTCCTTTTTAATCCTTTTTAATCCTTTTTTTCTTTCTTTCTTTCTTAACGGGTTTGTGTGGGTGTTGGCTTATGAATAAATAAAACAAAATAAATGTTTTATCATGCTTTATAGTCATTACACAATATATTTCTTGTACCGTTTCAGGTAGAGGGGGAAACAGGCCGTTCAAGTGCAGAAACAACTAGTAGTGAGTTATCGTCTGATGACCTTGCAACTGAACTGAAGAGGTTGGAGATATTATCAAGAGGGCGGGACGATGAGACGTTCCTCAGTCCGGATACTGGAAGTCGTTTTTCTTCCACGAGTGACAAGGCCCCAACCACTATGCAAGAACCTCGCGAAAAGTTGAACGAATATCTGGTTTCGAAGAACATCCCGCCAATAACTCAGCCCTGGATGGAATGGGATAAAGCTGGAGAGAGCACTAAGAAGAGATACACCAAAAGGACAGTGGAGATCTTTTCTTCAGTCCTACAAGATCTTACACCTAATTATGCAGGTTCTCTTTGGCAAGCGGTGGCCTCGTCCCCTGCCATGAACAAAGCTCTTAAACTCGATGAATTTCACAAACGTCCAAGAATTATCTTCAGGCCTTAGCAGAGGCATATGGTAAAGCTCAAGGGTGGGAGACAAGAAGGCAGATTTTGTCTATCATGTCTGGCGTTGCCAGCTCCAATGATATTTCAAGATTTATACCAGGCTTAACTAGATATTGCCATAGCTTGGCCAACCTGCATCGCTTACAGTATGGTAGCGGGGCTCCCACAACGCACCACCCTTCGCCGAGGCTAAAGGTTGATCTGAAGCAACTTGACCATTTTTTATCGTACATAACAAGCCCGCATTTGGTGCAGGATCTACCATTTGGGCAGAAAACGTTGAAACTCTCTTCTGGCCAGCTGGTTGAGATACCAAACGTCATAAGGACAATGATACCCCAAAGAATAACACGTCAGTACGTTCAATACTGCCAAGAAACTGGCTTTAAACCATTCAGTGAGCGCACTATGCTTCGTGTATTGGAGGAATGCAAGGCCTCTGTCCGAAAATCTCTGCAAGGACTTGACTACGTCGCCGCAGACAGTGCGCGTGCATTTGAAGACTTAGAGAATTTAGTCTGCCGACTTGGAGAGCTCGGTCTCGGGAAAGAGTGGGAGTTGCAGTACGTGGAATTGCTTAAGGGTTCAATATTATACCTTAAAAGTGATTTTAAGACAAGGCTTAATTAAAAATAATACCGTATTTTTTAGAATAAGCGCCCAACCTCGAATAAGTGCCCACCTCCATTAAGCGCCCAGCCTCGAAAAAGTGCCCACCCCATTTCCCTCCCACGCAAACTAAAATAAGCGACCACCACCACCCCACCCCCTTCCCCCTCTAACCCCCCGAAAAATATTGAATAAGTACTCAAGAGGCTTCCCCGAAGGCCGAGTTTTCTTCAGAGTACTTTACAGAAACCTTCCTTTGTTACATCTTCGCATTTGGTACTACCATTTATTGTTTTGTTGAAAATTAAAAATACTACACTTGCTGAAAATGGTGAAAATTTAATAAGCGCCCAGCCTCGAATAAGCGCCCACTCTCAAGGTCCAAAAATTTAATAAGCGCCCAGGGCGGTTGATCGAATAAATACAGTAATTGCAAAGAATTAAATCATTCTTTACAAAGACTTTAAGTATAAACTTTAAAGAATGATTTTAATTGTCGCTATTTGTCACAACAAATGCTGTGTGTTTTAAACATCTTGCAGGTCCACGTGTGTTCTTTATCTGAGATTGCGAGTCATTGCAGTGTGTTTGCCTAAAGTGACTCCACCAGTCCTGATCTGCAGCAGCAGTGTAGCCACAAACACGAAGAATGCTGTGAGCAATGTGAGATCCTGCATTCAACTCTTCAGAACATTTCCTCTGCAGTAGAAAGAGCATCGTTTGCCACGCAAGATGACAAAGAAGAGGCCCTGTTCTTAATCAACGCTTCTCTGCTTGCCATCCAGTCATGGAAATGTCATCTGCTGAGGTCGGCTCACCAGGACCAGGCTCGTTTGGACACTATCGACGCTCTTGATCAGGAGACAGTTTTTATCATCAACGACTGGGCGATGAAGTTTCTTCCTCAAAGATACCGTGAGTCCCAAACAGACTGGTTTGGCAAACGTGGGTTATCATGGCACATATCGGCGGTGTACAGAAGGAAGGAGGAGGAACTACAGTGGCAAGCCTTTATCCACGCAGTTCAGTCCTGCAGCCACGGGAGTTCAGCTAGTGGCATCCATAATGCATCATGTCTTGGAAACACTCAAGCACGAGCACCCTGAGATAAACAAAGCCTACTTCAGACAAGACAACGCAGGCTGTTACCACTCCACTCGCACGATACTAGCATGCAGAGAGATGGCAGCAAGCACTGGAGTACAAGTAGTCCGCGTAGATTTTAGCGATCCCCAATGCGGAAAAGGGGCAGCAGACCGGCTGGCTGCAAGCTGTAAAAGACATATCAGGGCGTTTATTGATGAAGGCAATAATGTTTGCACTGCCGATGAGCTTTAAGACGCATTATGATCGCTTGGTAGATTGCAAGGTGTAAGAGTTGTTTCCCTTGATACCATCATCGAAACACCTGACAGCGGGCAAACTATTACTGGCATTACAAAACTGAACAATTTTGAGTTTAGCTCTACCGAATCTGTTACCTGTTGGCGTGCGTATTCTGTTGGTCGCGGAAAAATCATCAATCCAGGATCTTCATCAAGTATGGGAATTAAAACTAAAAGTGAGCTATTGAGAATTAATGTATGAGTTGCCGCTAAATTTGAGTTCTATATTAAAATGCAACTCAAAAGTGTAAGACCCTTACTTTATTGGAGATCCTTACCATACAATAATTATCTGCAAGTACATGTATCAGATACCTTTGGAGTCCCACGCAATATTCTTGGTTCTGATAAATGAAGAAATGATATATTGTCGCAGTTGTAAGAGCAATTTAAAGAATTACCATTTTGTTCAATTTTTTTGGTGGCTTAAACGGGAAAACCCATAACCCCTACGTTAGCGCGGCCGCGCTCTACTAACCGAGCTATGAATACCCATGTATTGGGAACCACGTTTATTTCTGTCATGTTTACTTTAAAAACTAATATATGATTTGAAAAAGAAATCAGAAAACAACTCTTTATTGGTAATAATTTGTTTACCCAAGGTCCTCGATACCAAGTACTTCAGAAATCATTCTCCGAAGGAGATTTTACTTCCTTCCGATGTAAATCTGAAAAACAGGTTGGACAGACAGCTTCAACTTCAGCAACTGTCACCGAGCCATCTGGTGGGGTTTCGGAAGACAGTGACCTGTCCACAGGGGTTTATTCCTGCCCTCAAGACGGCTGCGTTCGTGTGTTCCAAAGAGTGTCTGCTTTAGAGAAACATCTGTCTGTAGAAAAATGTTCCCGATCCCCGGAAAAATATTCTCTAATGGATTTAGCGAAAATGGTATACAAGACCCATTTGGAATAAGGTGTTGGCATATTGCCCTCTCTTAAAGCCCCAGTTTCTCACCAGGAGGGTCACTTTGTACCAAATGAGGGATGGGCCCTCAGAGCAGCAAAGAAGGCGTATAGATTCAGCGAAAAGCAAAAGTCTTACTTACTGGCGAAATTCTCTATCGGTCAAACAACGGGCCGCAAGCTTGATGCCGAGGTTGTGGCGAGGGAAATGCGACGCGCCTGTGGAGCAGATGGTGTGCGACTTTTCCAGTCCTCAGAATTCCTAACCAGCTTGCAGATTGCATCCTTCTTCTCAAGGCAAAGCGCTACACTACGGCAAAAGGACCCAGTAGATGAAGCCGATATCCGGGCATCCCAAGAGGATGCTAACTTTAGTGCAGTGAAGGAGGTTGTTGAAACCATTCAGCTCAACCATCCTCTGGTATACGATCAGTACAACCTGTGTGAGATGGCGCTCAGTGGTAACTTGAAAGTCCTCAAGCTACCGATGCTTCAGCGCTTGTGCGAGGATCTCGGCCTTGATGCACCTGTCCCGCCTGTGCGCAAGAAGGCTACATACTTGGCACTCTTAGAGGAAATAAACAAAAAGTGCACATGCCGAAAGTAACTCTTTTATCAATAGCTTCCTGGAAGTGTTTTAGCAACAACCAGTTTTATAAAACGGGTTGAAAACGGGGGGAAGGGTTACTCCCTCAAAAAATTGCCAAGATTCTAGTTGCACCTTTTACAACCTCCTTCCCAGGTTCTCTCTCTTAGGTTAGTACCTTTTAGGGATGAAATCTGTGGAGTGGTATCGCCAAGTGTTCGACCGCAGCTGTAGCAATACCTTTTAGGTTTTTTTACATTACCTTGAGATAACCGAAGTGGACTATCTACATCAAACTGATCTGTTCAAAGCACTGGATGTGTCTCCTATGAGCATGAGCTCTTGGATATTTCTATTAGCGGCAAACTTACAATTGTCAAAGGGAAATTTAGTTTGATATTTTAACGCAAGTGATTGTAACTATAATGTTAGATGTTTGTTATAAATCCAGGGCCATTTTTGTACGATATTGCTCAGAGTTTCGATTCCTTCGAAGGGAAGCGTTCCGAGTTCGACCTTGAAACGTTACTTCGTAAATCTTTAAGACCTATATTTTAGCTCTGCAATGCTTAATTGTTAAAAACTGAAATACCAGGAACATTTTTATCCTGATGAATATTAGTTACATTTTGCCGCCATCAAAAGCGGTCTCCGAAGATGTTTTCTAAATGGCCTGAAAAACCATTGTACTATCATATTTGAAAAGATTAAAACATTGGTAGTGTAGAAGATTGATTGCTTTGAAATTCTTTTTATTTTGAGGTCAACTGATTTCATTTTAAGACTTCGGCGGAGGTTCATCATCGCACCTCTTGATCAACCAAAAAACCGCACTTCTGACCCCATTTTGACCGCACTTTTAATTTTTCCCAAATTTCCCAAGTAAACAAAATCGTTGGAACTTTTGAATATGATTTTTGAAAATAGTCTACCCAAGGCTAACTTTGGGCAAAATATCAGGGATTCGCCAAATGGGTCGCTAACCGCCGATTCTCGATCCTTACAGACAGCCACTCTTAAGTTAGGGTGACAACTCTCGATCGTCTCCAACGGCGAACACGTTGGCTTTATATGAAGAGATCCAACTAAGCTTTGCTCGTTAGCAACATCATTGGGATTCTAAATTAATAAGGCGATATGACTAGCACAGGTGAATTCTTCATAGCAAAATAAAAATAATCGATTATACCAAATGTGGGTAAAAAAAAACATTTAATAGAAACCTGTTCTTGAAATGCATCCCCTCCCATCCCCCTTTGAGTAATGCCTCTCTAACCTGGATGTCCTGGGTTTGCGTGAAAATATGTATTACTTTATAGGAATACCACAAAGAGGGAGTCAAATAGTTTTGAAAATTAATAATTGTTTATTTCACCAAATCATTTGACAAGGTTTCTTTTACTTCTACTATGGAAACCACCGCTTATGACCTAATTAACCCTTTACCGCAATGAGCATCGTTTTTTTGTTTTTTTTTTTTTGCTAGTTTGCCTAATCTTATACAACCTGAGTTAATGGGAATAAAACGCAAAATCGTAGAAAGTAGTAGCCATGAATGGAAATGTGCATTTCCCTATTTGTTCGTCGGTATTATCTCTGATTCACTTCATAAATCTCAAAGAGATGGAAAAAATCCGTAGACTAAGACTAACTGGATGTTCCGTTATGAAGTCCAAAATGATCACTAAGTACATAAATTATGTCTAATCAAGATGAATCAATTTCAACATCCTATTTATGCTATGAGCTGTAAAAGCAATTGACATATGAAAAAGTCCTTGCGATGAAACTATGAGAAATATTCATGATAAAGTACGTTTAATGTATAAAGAGCAAATACACATTCACGTTATTTTTTATTCAAATCACTAAACGAAGAGCAGGTCAATTTATTGAATCTAAAAGAAATTAATCGAAATGGTTCAACTTTTTTATTGTTCAAACGTTTACGTCCGGCAAATGTTTCCCTGGTAATCAATCAAACTAAGCCAGTGTCCTTCAATCATCATTCAATGATATTGGTAAAGATCTTCATGAAAGTAACAAACTTGTAATCGGGGCCGTTAGGTGAGTTGGCAGCTTGTCTTGGATCAGTGATCTTGTTTCCAGCTCCATCTTCATCAGTCACGCGAGTACTTCCAGGCTTATGGGACCAATATCCTTGCTTATTGTTATCCAAGCGATACCAGTGGTAATCTACACCTGAGAATATGGAGAAAAAAAAGACATCAAGAAAATACTTCATCCTGAAAACACTTGGAATCAATGTTTTCTGTTTCAAATTTCTTATCTTAACGCCTTATTACCAGAAGCCTTTCTGTCAAGCTTAGCATCTTAGCCTATCATTAAATTCACTGTGACGTGAAATTCTTCCATAAGGTTTCGGCCAAGATTGAAGATGATTTTGAGGCTTTTTGATACGTTTGAATTGAAAACAACACTTTATTCTGTCCTACTTTTTACCTTTCTCACTCTAGTTTAAAGGACAATTCGAGGAAGATGTTTAAATCTTGCTTAAAATCAAGCTATATTGATGACTGAGTTGTTCAGGATATCTTTGTTAGAAGGAGGTTAAGTGGTTATCTGTTCATTACCTGGGTCAACAACCAATGCCACCAGGCAGTTGGGCATTGGTGGTGCTTTTGGCACAGGATCAGTGTTAGGCACATCCATCTTAGTTAAACCATCACTTTCAGCACCACTTAAGGTTTTTTCTGCAGTTAGAGGAGGTATAATAGGGTTGCCGCTGGCTCTACCAGGCTGAGCAAAGGTATTGGTGATTTTTTGATTTGCGTAGTTGTAGCAGTTGTTATTCCGGAGGATTAGCGAGGAATTATTCCACCTGTCAGGGTTGTAGTTAGGTGCATAGTGATCTGGATCCGTCGTATCAGATCGGGTCTGACGGACATGGATGGGAGAGACGGCTCCAGAATGGATGGCCTTCTCTATCTTCTGGAGCAAAGACTCATGAATCGCCCCTTTTGGCATGGTGCTAAACAGCAGCTTTTGAAAGGAAGTCGTCTCCTTGCCTAGAATACAATCTGCATGCTCAGAATCTGGGTGATGCACTACGAAACCTTTGTATCCGAGAATGGCAGGAACATGCTCGTGACGATGGGTATTGGCTGCTGCTTTGGCGTCGTCATGAAGTCTTTTCAGTTCCTTGAACTTCTCATGGTCAGGTTGAACCCACCAAACTGGATCAGGAACGCCACTGTATACCATTAAGGTTACCTTGTATTCTTCTGTATTTTGAGAAAATAATAAAATAACTACAACAATCGTCTCGGTATAAGAATAGCAAAACAGCCACGATATGTTACATCCAAATGATCTTCCAATTTAGACAGGAATGGACTATAAAAAGAAATTTGGTGCGAATTCTGAGCCAAATGCTCGAAACTGGTCCTGATATTACCGTTGCATAGTCTAACATTGTTTTTCATCCGTTATTACCCACAAGTCAGAGCACAGGAAACAGGATTTCACAAGATTTCTCAGTAGGAAAGTGCTATGAAATCAGAATGAAAAATGTACATTTCACGTATACCCATTTTTCCGAGCAAATCAAAGAACTGAAAAACAATCTTTTCGGAAATAGTATATTAACGAGGCTTACTGTCCATAGTTGCTGTTGTATATCGCTGACAAACAGAGTTGAAGACGAATTTGTGCTGATTTAGGTATCAGTTGCTCGACTGCGGTCAGTATCTCCTCGCTAAGTCGTCTGATGAACTGATGCCGAGTGCCTCTATATATCTTCCGCTTTGACAGGCTCAACTGATTGTTTTCCTTGTTTTGAAGCATGTAGCTTGTGGGAGGTGTGAGTTTCCCAAAAAGGCAAAGGCCGCTTTAAAGCTCTCTGTTCGGCTGGAAATCTGACATCGTCATTCAACACTTGACTTGCTCCTCCTTATTGACCAACCGGCGGGACGCTCAACAGAATTCAAATGTAGCAATCCTTCCCCTTTTCCTAATCGTCAACCAATGCAAAAGTACAAACCATTTCGTTTTAACTCCATTCCTATGTTGAAAGACCCTTGTAGTACCCCATTTTATTTGAATCGAACAAATAAACAGCTTAATCATATTCATATGGTAATGTGAACTAATTGTTTATGAAATATTTTAGGCAAGGGATTAGATAACTTTCTGACGTCAAAAGGAACCTTTTACACTCTAACCGTTTGAAAATATTCCATAAACAATCATTAGTTCGCATTACCATATGGATACGAATAAGCTGTTTATTTGTTCGATTCATATTATTATTCCACCATCACGCTACTGTTAGTTTCTTGCCCTGGTCAGGTAGAGTATTACTTTCTATTAAACGGTGTTTTCATCGAGAGGGAAAAACCCTATACTCGATTTAAACTCACAGTAAAGGACCGGTCTAAAAAGGTCGGCGTAATGAATTGCAATGACTTCGCATCATGCACAACGGTACGTGATCAAAACAACTTATGATTGTCACATTTTACACCTACGCGTTTTGCTTCACTGCCAAGAACAACCAGAAACGATGGCAAGTACAAGTAGGCACTTGGCGACAAACAAAGAAACATCATAGCGCAACCGAAAATAAAGCTATATTGATCTTTTTATCCAGTGGCGTAGTTGGTAGTTTCGAAAACAAAGAACTCGAAAGCCAAGACCGAAGCATGAAGCACCCAAGTCTCGAAAATGAAGCATCCAAAACTCGAAAACGAAGCACCCTAGATCGAAAACGAAGACCCCAAAATCTCGAAAACGAAGCACCCAAAACTCGAAACCACTGTAGGTTTAATAACTGCAACTTTACGTCTTGCGTGACGCAATCCGAATAAGGTGGAGGCGGCGCACCTCCAAAGGTCCATCCTCCGTTTATCTCTTTTCTTTTCTCCAATTCGTCTACAACAGAGCACAATTAGGCTTCAACAACCTTGGCTGACATTGGTCCACGATTAGGAAAAGGGGCAGGATTGCTACATTAGAAGTTCTGTTGAGCGTTCCACGGTGTTGGTGAATAATGAGGAAAAAGCCAAGTGTTGAATGACGTAGTCAGATTTCCAGCCGATTTGTTTGAAACTGAATGCCTATTTGCGACCTTTACCCAATTCAACACAGTTTTTCCTTCGATTCTGTTTTTCAAGGATAAACAACAGTAAGAATGGACGGTAAGCCTCTTAACTCTTCTATTTTCAAAAGGATTGTTTCAGTTCTCTGATTTGCTCCGAAAAATGTTGATAAGTGATGTGTGCATTGTTCTTTCTAGTTGCATTTCATAACTTTTACCACTAAGATATTTTGAAATCTTCAATTTTTTTCTCTGACTTGTGGAAAACAAAGGTAGACTATGTGAGGGAAAAATCTAGACAAGTTGTTATTTTTGTCTCAGAGCTGGCACCAAATTTCTTGGCGAAAATCGGGGGAGGAACATATCGTAAATATTTAGTTGTGCTTTTTCTGAGGTGATTGTTTTTCTTAAAGATACAGGAGAATACAAGGTGACGTTATTGGTACACAGTGGCCTTCCTGATCCTGTTTGGTGCATTCATCCTCGCCATGAGAAGTTTAAGGAAATAAAAGAGCTTCTCGAGGACGCCAGAGTCAGAGGTATCGTCCACCGTCACGAACATGCTCCTGCCATTCTCGGATACAGGGGTTTCCTTTTACATCACCCACAAGCCGAGCATACAGATTTGATTCTAGGTAGGGAAACGACCGCCCTTCAAAATCTGCTGCTTGGAACCATGCCGGAAGGAACGATACATCATACATTGCACCAGAAGACATCACAAGCCATCGACTCAGGAACTGTCTCTCCTAATTTGGACGTGCCGGGTTCGTAATTTCTCAGTGTGCTACTAAGTTTATTACAAACCAAAGTTGCAGCTCTCAGAGCGCACATGATGTTCTCATAATACTGTGACATCGCCTTTTTGATATAGAAAATACTCGCACTGAGAGACCGAGCGAGTGCAGCGAACCTCAACCACAAGTGGCACAACTTTGTATGCAGTCCATCTTTATCTAGTTTTAAAGAAAGGACTAAAATCATATCTTTTTACTCAATTTTTAGAGAGTAAGTCAATATTTTGTAAAACTTCTTTAATATCTGCACATCATATACCTATAGTTATATTATAAATTTTAACCAGTACGAAAATGAACCGTCAGTATAGTCACTCATAATTCACATAATTCATAATTCTGACCCTGGCAGAGGGGGGGTGGTGGTTGCATATGAAAGAGAAGGGTTTTCTTGTCGAAAGAATTAAAATTGAGCAGTCTCGGCGAATTCGGATGTGACGTCGAACATCCTCCACACACTCGAATAAAGCGAATTACCCTGGGAATGAGGCTGAGAATTAAACCTTCTGAGAGCGGATATGACTATACTTGACCTCAAAAGGAGATTATACTTCAACACAGTACATGTATAACGACATTTAGCATTAGCACGAAAAAAGGGATTTACCGGTGTAGCAAATTTAAAGTTAATTTATATCAAATTCCACATTTGCTTAGATTTGGTCATATTTGCGACGTGACGGTGTATTAAATTTTCGACGATTTGCAAACGTAGCAATGCTGGTAAAGTCCGCATTTGTGATAAATTTTCTACTTTGAGTGAAAACAATGATATTTTCGTTTTTGCAAAGCATTTACAGGGAAAGGAAACTTGAAGCAAATATGGACTTTACGACCTTCGTGAGATTGGTAAACATGATCAAAGAACCAATTTTGAATGCTTTTGTTTAGGAAAGCAAATATTATCAAAGTGTTAGTTTCCCATCACTTTTGCTCTTTTTAGTAAATTTCATCAAAACATCACCTTTCCACATTTTTGCCCGGTCTAGTAAAGTTGATTAAAATATTATTTATCACACTTTTGCCCAGGGTAGTAAATGTGATCATATGTAGCCTTTGGCAGACTGCTAAATATGATCAAAGAATCCAATTTTGCATACCTTCACCCAGGAAAGCAAATTTTACAAAAGTACTAATTTTACTATATTTTTACCCAGTTGAATAATGCTGGTTAAAACATCATTTATCATAATTTTGCTCAGGGGTAAAGAAAGTGATAATTTCCTTTCCCCCACAGCTTTTCTTATGGGAAGTAAATTTGATTGAATAACATGTCTCCTATATTTTTGCCCAGGAACAAACAGTACCAAATTTGTAGTTTTGCACACTTGTTCAGGGTAGCAAATTTGATCGAAATATCACTTTTACACCCTTATAGAACAGGGTAGCAAATTTTATCAAAATTTCATATATTCCAGACTGTTCCTCAAGTAACCAAATTTATACACCACTTTTTCTGTTTTTTCCTCTGTAACTATGTTTAGTGCAACAGTGTTGAAAATATAACATGCACTTAGGACCTTTAATGACTAGTAATGTAAAACTGTTAAGCACTATAATACAGGAACAGGAACTGGAACAACACAGGATTACCAGGTAGTCAAATGACTTTAATTTCTTTAATGCTACAAAGACTACATGTATATAATACCTTCAATTAAAAGTCCCCATGTACAATTTATGATGAATCTATACAAAACATTCTCAACTAAAACTGTAAAAATACAAATGTTAATGTCAGAGAATAATAATTATTTCTTGTCAATGATAATTTCTATTTTGCATGTTTATAATCTTGTACAACAATTGACTATAATTTTGAGGAAAATTAATGTATTCTGATCTTCAAATGACAATTCAAATTTTAAATTACTGCTTTTACTTCAAAACACACTGGCACAGTTAAGAATCATTTAAACTGATTTTGTTTGGACACAGGTGTAAACGTAACTTTTTATTTACAATGTCTTTCCCATCTGAATCAGGTACTGTAACTGATCTACATGTAATAAACATCCATCCTCAAGTAAATTTATAATAATAATAATAATAATAATAATAATAATAATAATAATAATAATGATATTTATCCAGGGAGCCCACTCGCCTTGGCGGTTTTCAGTGGGGCCCTGCAAATTAAAAATAAAACAAAATTACCTAAAAAATGCTTTCACAATATCAAACGAATTTAAAAATAGCTAAACAATCAGAGAGTGCATCATTCACAAACATTTAAGCTCTGCTTTAAAAAGGGACAATGATTTGCAGTTGTTAATGTCATTGTCTAAGTTGTTCCAGTCCTTAGAGACTTGGTAAATGAAAGTTTGCTTGCCCCAATTGGTACGCACGCGAGGAAGGTGTAAATTATTACTTCTACGAGTTGGATAAGAATGAAAACTACCATTGCGTCTAACGTCAAATTCAAAATCAATTTCCCCCAACAGATATTTTTGCATCATAACACAGCGATGGAAGTGTCGTCTCTTTAAGAGGGTCTTTAGGCCCAGGCGATCTAGTGCCTCAGTTGATGAACTTCTTGGTGGTAAATTAAGCAGGACCTTGGCTGCCTTGTTTTGAAGAACTTGCAGCTGACCCATAAGCGTGTCCGGCGTTATTTTTATCACCCCACACTGTATCTCCATAGTCAAACAGTGGGATGATTAAGCAATTGTATAGTGTTAGCTTAGCATGTAGAGGCAAAAGATGTCGTATTCTCTTTATCACTCCAATCCTTTGATTGATCTTTATACTGATAGTGTCAATGTGCTCGGACCAAGACATAGTTTGGTTTATAACCACTCCCAAGTACTTAAACGAGTCAGACCTATCAATAGCAGAGGAATTTACTTTAAGAGAGACGTCACTAACTAGTTTAAGCTTCCGTGAGTTACCAAAAATAACGAAATTACATTTAGAGATGTTTAAGGTCAACAGATTTCTCGAAAACCAGTTGGAAATTGTAGCCAAATCTGAATTTAACTTACTTTCAAAGTCAGACAGATTAGTCGATGAGTAATAAATCACAGTGTCATCAGCGTAAAGAATAATTTCACTGGCAAGCTGACATGATGGTAAATCATTTACGTAAATAAGAAAAAGAAGCGGTCCTAATATACTTCCTTGAGGGACCCCAACAGTTATTGGCGCAGCAACAGAGAGTGCATCTCCGACAGACGTCCTTTGTTTTCTGTTCGTGAGATATGCCTGGAACCAATTTAGAGTGTCATCTGTGAGTCCAACCGATTTAAGCTTATGAAGTAAAAGGTTGTGGTCAACTGTGTCAAACGCTTTCGAGAGATCCAAGCAAACAGCTCCTGTAAGACGACCAGAGTCCATGTTCAGAAGGATGTTATCTGTAAAGTGTGTCAAAGCTGTATTAGGTGATAGCTTAGGTCGAAAACCAAATTGCTTGGAGGTAAAGGTCTTGTTTTCATTGAGAAAATAGTAGAGCTGGTTATGTACTGCCTTCTCCAGAATCTTGCTCAACGTAGGTAGAAAATCATCTTGGCTGCATATTCCTTAATCAAATAATAACCTCATAGACTATTACTCAAAATTACCTTCAGAACTCAGGTGAAGATATTGTTTCGTGACTCTGTAAACATAACAAAACATAACACGAAGACATTGAAAGTCTTAGCAATCACAACTCAGACAGAAAATTTACAAGGCTTTACAAATTCTTGGCCAATCCCCTACACTTAATGGAGACCATGGGTTCCAACTTCTGGCCCTGTACAGAAATATTTTGACATGTGCCTTGGTCCATCAACACTTGTGACTAATACAGTAAATTCCCTCTATTTTCGTTTCATAAAGACGCTGTACAGGCATACATTGGAAGCTAGTGATTGCTAAAATATTCACTCTGTCTTGGTATCTTGTTTTGTTATCTTCAAAACTGTTAAATTTAATGTGATCTTAAGTTTAATATCTATGATTTGGTTCCTTTGCTAAATAGGGAGTTTATGCAACCACTTCAGCAAAGAAAACGCTACGTAAAATCTACTTTCAGTTTTTTCCAACTTCTTCACTATTATTCAAGGTGGGTCAATTTGTGTAATGTGGACTAACTGTCCAGGAACTGAATCAGTATGGACAGTGCATTCAGATAGAGTCAAGAAAATTCACTGTTCTGTGTTCATGTCATCTGTAGAACTTGAAATTGCGTTACTTTATGTTGTTTTGTTTTGGATAAAACAGCCGAAAAAAGCAATATTTACATGCAGGTCATTGTTTGTATGTGTAATCGCATGGGCCCGAGGGCAATTAAGGATTAATTTCACGCGTATCTTCAAAGTTTTCCCAAAATTGCCCGAGTCGCGAAGCGATGAGGGTAATTTTGGGAAAACTTTGAAAATACAAGTGAAATTAATCCTTAATTGTCCGAGGGCACTTGCGATTACTTGTTTATCACATAAAGGGCAAAATTTTTTTGGGAATTGCATTCTCGCACGATGTCCGTGCGATGAAGCCCTTTCAATGCCGCCACAAATGTCAAAACAAACGTAACTGACCAATAGATTCAATGAACATTTATTCTCAAAATACAGTTAACAACGTTACACGGTTTCATTCCGTTATATTGCAATCAACAGTGAACAGCAAAAAGGCTCAAAATGTATTTATGTGAACATTACACCTTAATCGGAGTCAGATTCTGGGAGAAAAATTCTTTTGTAACCTCGCTTGCTCTGGCTGAGACTTGCTTGGGAAGAATGATTTCCAGCTATGTTGAGAGTGACACTGCAATGGCTGAAAGTGTAGATTTGACTCGAAGCTGAGTCGGGCTGTGTTTGCACTGAGGACAGTGGTTGAAGTACTTGTCTTGTCGTGGCATTATTTGTGAGATTGTCGATGATGTTGGACAACACTCCTTGCTCGTTTTCATCACCGGAGTCGTAGTCATTCAAACCTTGCTCGGAACTGTGACCAGTAATGTTTTTAATCTTGCATTTCGAAATGCCGGAGCTCTTCAATTTCTTGACAACCGTTTTTCTGGCGCTGTGGTTAGTAAGCTTCTTGTCTGGGCAGGTAATATAACTTTCAGAGGTGAGTTTTCAGCTCTGCAAAAAATTGGGCGAGCGCTTCGTTCAGCTGTGACACTTCGTAGCTCTCAATTTCCTCCTTTTTCCCCCTTGTTACAGCCCATTGTTTGAAAACGCCGGTCCAATAGACAGTACTTAGTTTTGTGTTTTTGTTCTCGCTACCGTGTTTTAGTTCCTCAATTAAGGTTCCGTCGGCTTCCACGAAACGGGAAGCCGTTGTTGCAAAAAAAATTCATCAGCAATAACGCTTCGTTGCCAAGCAACTTATGACCAATCAGCAGCAAGTAATCATGCCCTCTTGATTACCTAAAGTGCCCTCGTGATTAAGAAAAAATCCCTCTGTCTTAGCCAATCAGCGTTCAGTAATTTTGCCCTGCATGTGATAATGCTAATAAAAACATATTGTTTCACATGCTATTGTGGTTCCTTAAACTCCCTAATAAAGAGCTGCCAGAGCAAAGTCTGGAGCATCTTCTGGTGCTTCCCGTGTTGAAGCAGGCCCTACTGTTCGTTCCATGCTCATCCAATTGCTTCTTGGGCTTCTTTTTTTGATGATCCTTCGATCAAGGCCGGCCATTAAGGTGTTGACTTCCACACTGCGCCAAGGAAGTGGCCGTACACACAATTTTTTCTTCTTTAGTACATCCTCGTCTGAACCGGAACTATCACCTTCGTCCTGTGTGTGAATCCGGTTAAGACAAGGACTCCTCAGACGACATGTAATCTGTAACAGCCGTAATGTCCATCGTTTATTCGTCTAGATCAACAAGGAAACGCTCGACACTGTCCTGTTTACAATACGAAATTCCGTGTTACCGTAACCTTGATTCACGAGTATTCGTAATGTTCAATCCCTTTGATTCTCCGTAAATTCCTTTACAAATGACAGTCCGGTTAGTGTTCCTTTAACCATACACAAGAGAAATAACAACTCAATCAACGAAAACGTGTAGCGCCGAGGTTTGACCTAAACTGGAATGAACCTCGATCAAATCACGTGTCCTAAACGCTCGGACGGACTGGTCCGATTACACAGGATAACCAACAAATGAAACTAGCATTTACATAATCAATTGATAACACGATTTGAAATTCTTCCTTGTCATCCTCAGTTATGCTTGTGGACTCCTTAAGAGCCTTCTTGCGTTTCGTTCGTTTCTAAGGAAAGAAGAGTATAAAGAAGCAATCAACACAAAAGTACCTCTGGTACTAGGTTGTACCAACAATTACTGCTATAACAGGGCTATTAATAATTGGCTAAAAAACTACACTCCAATGTTAGTTCTCTGGTTCTCTTATTCAGCTTATGAAAAGACCTCTCTCAATACAGTTTCTATAGTTTACAAGAGAAGGAGCCTCTCATTTGAAACCTCCAAGTTTATTTTATTATAGATTTATGGTAACAAAATTAAAATATTGGTATAGACAATCAAATACTGACCAGCTAATATATAAAATAAAACAATTTAGCATGCAAAGTGGTTTCTGATAAGGGCATTGAATTTGATATCTGATGCCTAAATTGTATATAAAAAAATGATCCAATTTTAAAATGTACAGTCATGTAGATATAGGGATGGTTCCAAATAGTGCACCAGTGAAGTTCATGTGCTTGCAGGGACACATTGTATTGATTTACATTAACTTTTTGAATGCTAAGTCATCTTTTCAAACCAATCACTTACCATGTTCTTCTGAGTTCTCTTCCGCTGCTCCTTGAGCACTTTTTGTTTATTGCTGGAGATAACTTTGTGTTGCCGTTTCTTTGTCCTAAAGTGAACCCGCATTGCAGTTAAATGCAAAAAAATTAAAATTAATAGGGTTAAATCTGCAGAATAGTAAAAAATTTAACACATAAGGACAACATGGTTATGTCCAGCTTTGTCTGATCATCAAAATTCAACTAAAATCAAGCAAATTTGGTCCGAACTCTACATGTAATACATGCACATAATTTTTTGTTTTTTTTTTTTTACAGTAGAATTCAATGCCATTTAATTGTTCTAAAATTCTTGCCTCTGCAGACATTGACAAGGTCCAAAATGCTGTTGAAAGTGGGATGTGGATTAAAAATCTGTGTACTGAAGTGTAAAATACAATTTTTTTCCTGGAAGGATTTTTGTCCTATTTCACTGTAAAAACTGCAGCTGGGATCCAACGGGAAAAGACAAATACTTTTACAGAAGCAGGAGAAGAAAACATTTTCTTTTTCTGGAAATATCTTCGGGCCATTTTTCACCAAATAAGAAACTAAAATACACTATCCGGTAACTACTTCATGAAGAGAGGTTTCCTCCCCTATAGCTGCGCTGTTACATATTTGTACCTCTCTGAGTGGCTTTTTCTCATGCATTCATAACTGTCTGACACAGGAAAAAATAGGCAAGCATTGCATGCATGTGGCTACTTCATTTATTAAGTTTATTCGGACCATTTTTGTCATACCTATCGCGCGAATTGTATTGTGCATTGTGATTGGTTTAATACTAGGCGCGCACTGATTGGCTCCTTCACTCACTCACTCAATCACTCGTGTTTCCTTTGACATATTGGCTCCTGCATTATTTTGTACGCAGAAGCCAAAAAAAAAAAAAACTAATACATTCTTATTGAATATTCTGCAGAAACTTAAATCAACTGGGATATGTGTGTAAAATGTAAAAAGCTCAGTAAACCATGAGCAGTGCAAAGACAAGTTACTTTCATAATTCTAGATATCTATCTATGCAGCTACAATAAATGCTGTCAAATCAGTTTTGGGAGCCCATTTATGTACAAGTTTGACCTCATACTGTAATTGATTATCTCAAGGCATAGCTGAAAGCTGCTAGTCATTCACATTACATTGTTTGGTCAGTGGAAATGTAACAAATGTTTTCAAGTAAAGCAAACTATAACTACACGCAGCAGGGCTTTAAATACACAGAGTATTCTAATTTAAAAGAAATACTAACTTAAAACATACCCTTTATGGTTTTGGTAGGTGTCTCAGGGTCTGTACTACGGACACCATTAAGAACTGCATCATTGACCGTTTTGTTAATTGGATCAGCAAAGCTGAAAATAACAAACACAATAACATTACAATTATTTTAAGAGATTGAGTTTAAGTTATTGTCTGTTTATAAACATACATATGATCTATTTATATCAACTTTAAAGCTGATCACAAGCACTATCCTACAATAAGATCTCACCAAAAGTAAGATTTCAAAATCAAAATGTCAAGTAAAACTGCTGAATTGTTTTCATGAAAACTACTGCCTGCAATTTGGTCCAATAATATTAATTGTGGTCACTCAGCATGGTCCATAAGGTTTAAAGATCGGGCAAAAGCCATCACTCAAAATATGCACCAAATCAAGATCTCACAACTAAAATTTCAAGTAAAACTGCTGAATTATTTTCATGAAAATTATACTACCTGCAATTTGGTCCAATAATATTAATTGTGGTCACTCAGCATGATCCATAAAGTTTAAAGATCAGGCAAACGTCATCACTTGCAAGGATTAGCGAAAGAGCACATTACAACAAAACAACACTAGATAGATAGTGATCTTACCAGTTTATCAAATTTCGCTTGTTTATGTAACATGTACCTTTTAGAAACATCCCATTCAAGTTTTCCACCATCAGCCCTTGTCAAGCTTTTATACACCTCCCTAACATTGGCCTGAAACAGACATAAAACACACCAAGAATTCTGGGCAATGATACAAACATTTTTTAACGGTAATTGTGTTACACATACTTTTGCAGTCCCCCTTTGCATACTACAGGTATTACTGAAAAGCAATGTTGTTTATACAGTGGAACCCTGTTCATACGACCATCACTAGTCCACGAAAACTGTCAAAACTTGCTGCTCGTTTTACATGAAACATGGAGTGCTAGGTAAAAAAAATAACGGCACAAGCTTTCCTTTGGGTCACAAGAAAGTGTTCCAAATTAAAACGTAGACACTTACTGTTAGCTCTTTCGACAGGCGTTTTGGTGGGAGCGGTGCTTCACTTTCCCGCTCTTTTCTAAGTTCCTCCAACACACGCTGCTCCATCCGATTATTAAAATCTACCTGTCTCTGACGCTGGCTTTAAAAAATGCATCTAGTTTGGCTAGAAGGTCGCCAGCTTCGCCACTGTCCCGCGTCGAAACCAGATTTAATTGCTCGAGGCAACGATTAGTGTTATTACGCCCTGGAGGTGTCGGTATTAATGTTGCAGCGACTGGTGTGGAATTCAAAGGGCTTGTACTGATGCTAGGAGGAGGAGTAGCTAATGTCGATTCTGCTTCACTATTATCATGGCCATTCTCATGTGGAATTCCGCCAGTAGATGATCTGGATGCTCTGTCCATTTCCCGCTCTTCATGATCACTCTCCGCTAAGGAATTCGAGGAATAAAAGCGGCCAACAGCTCGTTCTGTATTACCGGATTTGTTGCTGGACGTCCGATTAGATTTAGAATTCTGCTTACGATGCTTACTAGCCTTGTTTGGTGGCAGTCGCGCCATTTTCAATGTATTTAAAATTAAACGTACGAAATTAAAGTTGATTAGCGAACTACTGGGCGAAGGAGAGAAAAGACGATTTGGAGACCCGCGTAAATTTTAAAAGCTCCAGAAATCCCTTCTTCGGTCAACACTTCCAGCTTGAGCCAATGCAAGGCCAAAGCCTTTTCCAACACGGCTTTCCATTTGTTGCTTGTTGTAGATTGTTTAATTTGCAAGATTAACCGCTAACCAGTTGAATTCAAGGCTCAATTCAGAGTTTCCGATTTCAACATGGCTCCAAACAAGCGATGTTTTTGTCCACATTGTAACGAAAATGTATCTGTTAGAACGTATCAAAGACATTTTGATCTCTATTTCAATAAAGAAGAAGACAAGTGGCGTCAAAGAGAGTCTTCAGACGAAGACGATTGCTTAGTGTAGACTATAAATCAACTCCACAGTAATCTTGAACTCGTTTAATGAACCGCAATCAACAAAGAGGCATCGTAGAAATGTGAAAAATTAAAGGGGATCGAGCGTTTCAGGATCGAGCGGTTCGGGATCGAACGGTTCGACTACAAGAAATACAAAAGACAGAAATAAATAAAGAAAACGACTGAAAACTAGTGACAGAAACAAAAGTTGTACTTACAGATTGTTTGCTACGTGGAGATTGAAAAAAGGAACTCTTGATAACAAGTTATATAACGGGAACACATGGTATAGACCATAACTAGAAATACGACTCCCGCAAAAACCTCGCGAAGCTAGTTTTTGAAGAAGTCACAATGCTTTCATATTTTATTCTTTATTTTTTTTTATATTATATATTTTATTTTTTATATTAGCGTAATCCCCATTATTTTATTTCTTATGCTGTGTTTGGTACACAATTAGTGACACCTGGTGCAAATTACAAGATCAGTATACCGCTCAACACAGTGCTTAAAAATTGACCTTCATTTAGCTCTTTCACTGCCACTGAGATTGCACCAGAGGGAATAGAAGTAAAATTATTTATTATCTTGACAGGGAATACAGAGTCGATGAGGTATCACAATAATATTCACTTAACACAAATTGAAAATGATTGTAAATCTTTTGCAGGTGAAATCTTGAAGAGTTGATATGAATGCTTGTGTTTACCACGGTGTAAAAACCTGTGTTTTTTTTCTTTAGTTTTATTTTCTTAGTCTCTACTGCTTTGTCTTCTTTGTTGTACATCACTTTTGAACACAATATGTTCTTACACAGAGGATGAGCTGAACGCTCCAATTATTTTTTGTTTATGTTTTTTTGGTTATAATTGCATGAGATTCATTGTAAGAAGAATCTTCTGATTAGATATTTTATTGTCTACTGCAGTCATTATTTCATTCCCGGGTAACCACAATTGAGAGCATTATGAATAGTGCATGTTTTAATGTGTGTACTCTTTCCAGTTGCAATGGTACCCCCAGTGGTAGATAGAAAAATTCCTCTTCCCTCAAAAGAGATGCCATATCAACAAATTGGGGGTAAAACAATTGGATTCTACAAAAGCTTTGAATAAAGGTTTGGTAATAGTGAGTGCCCACTGTATAGTATGTGGTTGTGCTATTTTTAGGTCATATCATAAAACAATACATGTAAGAAAGAGTTATTGAAATCTTAATATGTTCAAAAAGATTGCTGCACTACGTACTCCTGTAAAAAAATAATGTGAAATCAACATCAATCAGTCAAAAGTATATACCACATGAAAGTTTAATTGTGCTGTTACAGAAACAGGCAAAATATCCATACCCAACCATAGAATAGTACATTATTTTGAATATATGAAAATTTCTATTATAAAAACTGCAGAAGAAAGATTTAATATAAGGACGGTATTTCATCGAAAAAGTCATGGCAGCCAGAGGTATTGAACTGTAACCAATGACATATAGTAACGAGAAGAACTATCATTATATTATTATCATTATTATTATCATTACTATTATTATTACTGGTATTGATATTATTATTGTTATATTTTTTATGTTAAACATAATATATTTTTATGGGGTGGGATTCATGTCTTAATCTTGGTAAAGTTATTGTTACTCTACTACTAAAAGCAATACAAAAATCTTCTTAATAGGCTTTCCATCAGAGGTGGTAGTAATCAAAACAGCTCCAAACAATACCATTTCTTCTTAAAGGCTTAGAATCTAGTGCAGTCATTTGTCTAGAAAGTTTGTGTGGAAAATCATTATTGAAAGCATAGGGCATTTAGGAAACTTGAAACACTTGTTACTACATACAGCACACTTGCAATGAATATATGAGAAAGATCATAAACATTTTGGCATTACAAAATTTATTTTCTTCTTTATAAAGTTTTTCCAATGTAAAAGGTTAATTGCATGTTGTGGTTGTTATGAAATATTGATATTTGACATAAAAATAAAGTAAACGGCAGAAAGTAACAAAGTTAATATGTTATGTCTAACTTTGCAAATTAAGGCTTGAATTAACATTTCATTTGTGAAAAAAGGGCAGGGGTTCTAGATAGCAATATTATCAGGGGGGGGGGGGGGGTCATTGCACTCTAAGGTAAAACTGACCCATTGTGAAAAGGCTATGAAACTTGTCTCTACACAATATTATTGAAACCTTTCAATCAGAGAATACATACATATATATATATAAAAAAACGGTTATAAAATGCCTCAAGCCAACAAAGAATGCCACTGCGTCAGGAGGATCCGGCCCGAAATAGCTAAGTGGGTTTTAAATAAGGAAGCGAAACCAGGAGTTGCCTTTAGGAACATTAAAACGCACAAAACGGGCAACCCGTTAAGACTCATTACCTCTTGTTGTGGTACGGCAATTGAGAACTTGTCGGCCTTTACCGAATTCTATCTGCAACCACTTGCTCGTAAATTACCATCATTTATTAAAGACACCACGGATTTGCTTAACAAAATAGGAGATCTTAACACGAGTGGCCCTTTTCCAACTGGCACCTTACTGGTTTCGTGGGATGTGGTTTCAATGTTCCCCAACATCGACAACAAACTTGGTCTTACTGCAGTTAGGAAAGCTTTGAATGCTAGCGAAAACAAAATTCCGTCCACATCTTGCATACTAGAAGCCGTAAAAATCTGTTTGAAAAGCAACCATTCTGTTTTTAAAGAGAATTTCTTTCTTCAGATTCATGGTACGGCCATGGGTCCAAAAAATGCATGTAGTTATGCCGATCTAGCCATGGGTGAAATTGATCTTAAAGCTAAGTTTTCCGGTCCGATAAAGCCATCCTTGTGGTGGCGTTATCGTGACGATGTCTTTGATCTTTGGCAGCAAGGCCTTCCTGCCTTACATCAATTTACTGATTATATCAATTCTCTATACCCTACTATTAAATTCGAGTTAGTTTTTTCTGAACGTGAGCTTCACGTACTTGATCTTACTTTACATCTTGTGGAAGGGTTTATTAGAACTGATGTTTATTCTAAACCTACAGATAGCCATTTATACCTTCCACCCTCTAGCTGCCATCCCAAGCATGTCTTCAAGGCTATTCCTTTTGGAGTAGCGACTAGATTGAAGAGAAATTGCTCTGAAGAAACTTTCCTTGCCGAGAGAACAGTTGAGTACAAAGGTTATCTTGTTAATCAGGGTTATCCCCCAAAATTAGTTGACGATCAATTCTCCAAAGCCTCCACCATTTCTAGGATTGATTTACTACGGCAACGCGGAAAACAATCGAGGAAATTATTTCCATTTGTTCTCACATTTAATCCTAACTTGCCTAATGTGAGTAGCATAATTAGAAAGCATTTGTTGATTTTGCAATCCAACCCTAAATTGAAAGAACTTTTCCCTCAAGGCTCTATCATACCATCTTTTCGTAGAACAAAAAACCTGAAAGAATTATTAGCACCATCTCGTTTTAAAACCGCCGATGAGGGACAAACAATTCAGCCAAACAATGGCTGCTTTAAATGTGAAAGAAATAGATGCGATCTCTGTCGAAATTTCTTTGTTGAATCTAAATCATTTCTAAGTTTTAGAACGTGCAGAAAATACACCATTCATTCAAGGCTTTCTTGTGATTCTAAAAACGTGATCTATTTAGTTTCCTGCAAGAAATGTCGTTTACAGTACGTAGGATCAACTACCACCGATTTTCGGCTTAGGTTTCGTAACCACAAGTCTGCTATGCTCACAAACAAAACCACTTGTGAGGTAGCAGTACATTTCAATAAAATTCCACACTCCTTGGATGATTTTGAATTCCAATGCATTGATCAGGTGCAGGCCCCTAATGACTTAGACGAGATCGATAGGTTTTTAATTACGAAAGAGGCTTATTGGAGTGCTCAACTGTTTTCTATGGCTCCCCATGGCTTAAATAAAAGAAAAGAATTTCACTCCAAAAACAGAATTTGTTATAATTAACTTTCTCTTGTGTAAATATGCGTTTGCGCCATAAAGCAGTCCAAAAGCCCTTCCTTGGATTTTGCCAGCTCTTTGGGTGTTAGGTATGCTCAAAGGCCCTGCCTGGGATCTTATTACAGCTTATTGTTTAAGGGCCCCTCCAGGGATTTTGTTGTTTGTCAACCCTTTAATGCTCCAAAGGCCTCGATTTGGGATTTTGTTATTAACCCTGTCCAGCGTAAACGTAGGTTTCTTCTGCATATCTTTGTAAACTAGTTTTCCCGTAATATTTACCGCATTGCAAGAGTCCGTTTTATCTATTTTAACTATTTTAGTTTTTAGGTTGAATTTAACCTAGTTCTGCAATTATCCCGCTTTATAATGTAATTTATGCACAGCATTGTATCTTTTTCGTTTGGTCTATTAATTATCACCCTGTATGACGTAATTTATAGTACAGCATTGTATTTCTCGTTTTGCATTTTTTTTCCCTGTATTGTATTAATCACGATGTATTAATAGCACGATAGTATTTTTCATTTCGGTATGTAATCTCCCACACTGTAACCGTATTTAAACTTAGTTTCCGTCCTTTTTCTCCTGTAACTGACGAAGGTCTAAGACCGAAACGTTTTTTCTATTAAATTTTTAACTTTTTAACTTTTTTATCGTCAGAAGTTGTCCGTCCTTGCTTTATCTAACGTTTTTTTATATATATATATATATATAGCAAAGAGAAATACTACTCAGAATTCAGTAATCACATTTGCTTTATTTTAAAATGATCACATTGATCACTGATAATATTGCAGAACCAGTACTTTATAGTGACACAGGGTATACATTCTGTTGAAAATGTTTAACATAACTGCTAGATCAAGAAAATTTACAATATTTTCACTGTTGCAATGATATCAGATCACATCGTTATAAATGATTGCTATAACAACTGCAACTCTCTGTGTTGGAAATTACTTCAAACTGGAAACGCTATCGTTTTATTATGAAAAATACCTATTTACATTCTCTTGTAATCTGTTGGTCGTCTTCCGATTCCGGTTTTAGACTAATAGAATTATTTTCCAGAGACATCTCCAATCGTTGAAGTCGTTCTTACTCGGTGTCCCTTCTAAGTCGTTTTGCTAAATGTAGTACACCAATATATTTCGTTGTGTAATCGTTCACTCATGTCCTGTATTTCTATCAATAACACATTCAAATTCAAAACTAACTTGATTGAATTCCTGGTCCTTTTCCCTGCTGTTTCGTTTGCCTTTTTCTGGAGCGAGCAGTTGTTGTCTTGGCTGCGATTTCTGTTGTTATTCTCCCTGCTGTCGTTTCTCTATCCCTGCTTTGAGTCGTGCTTTCCTCGTGTTGATTTTCACGGTATTCGAACTTACTCGGCGACGATCTCGTGCTAATATTTCTTGAATATCTTGGAGATCACCTTGCTGGGATGTACTTCCAGGACGAGTGAAATCGGTTTCCACAAAATTTACATTACTTTCAAAAAGGCATCACCGAATAATGGCGGAAATTCAGCGTTCTCAAGTGCGTTACTATTGCCAGGTAACCTGGCCTGCGAACGGACACCTTTTAAATATAGATATATATAAACATATATATAAATATATTTCCCATCTCTATAAATATATATATATACATATATAAAAACTCTCGGCTCGATTTACTCGGGCTTGCGAGCCACGTGGTCTGACCGGAACCGACACGATTAGTAACCTCGCTACGCTCGGCCTTCGGCCTCGCTTCGCGAGGAATAATAAAAGTTCACATTGCCACGTGCCGACAAACGTGACGTTTTGTAATCAACACTTAGTGCAAACAGATTCACGGTCTGATGTGCTTGAAAGTATTCCAATGGCTGTGGGTGAGCCAGACGGGCATGTAGACGAAGATGCCAACAGTGAGGCGTATAAACAGACGGGATCGACACAAGGTAAGAACTGAGCGGCCCTTTATGTTTCGTTTGTTACGCTTACATGTGAAGTCGAGTCGTTTTGTTTGTTAAAAGAGACCAAGCGAAACAACAACAGGGTTTAAAGGCAGATTGGTAAGATTTCCGCACAGGTCCCTACTTCATTATGCATGCTGTAGCCGTACGGTTTCGCTCTCAGAAATGTTTGCACGCGCACTTCCCAAGACAATTCAAATACAGCATGCATAATGAAGTAGGAACCTGTGTGGAAATCATTCTGGCAGATTTTCCCATCTCTACACATTTTATGCGTGTTTGAAATTGAAAATATAGTTATGCTTCATTGACTGTTTATCTGCTAAACCTTTGTCCCTTACTTGGGTTATTTGCTATGATTGGGCTTATCTACAGTGTAATATAATTTATTCACACAACTGATGTAAAACAAAGGACACAAAGCATTCTTAACAATGTACCAATCCCTGAGTAACAAAGAAAATGAATAAATTATATTACCTTGGAGATGAGCCTATGATTGGCCATTTGTTTCAAATTGTGACCAGGTATATGTTGTAGTTCAATTTTTTCCCACATATACTTGCGATCTCGTGTGTTGTATGGGTTTTTATCCCAAGCACATCATGTTTTTGCATCTGCTGGAGGCATACGTACTGTGTATACTTAACGATTTATGGCCCACAAGGCTCACTGTCTAGTTTTAGTTTTGCACAGTCCAGTTTTAATCTTATGCAATCAAGTGGTAGTTTTTTTTTACACAGTCCAGTTTTATTTTTGTGATTGAGTTGAGGTTTAGCTAAGCAGTATAAATCAGGGTCTTATACGGGTTTTTAGTTAAACTGTAATTTTAGTTTGACCAAGGAGTGCATCACTTTGATGCTACCTCTACATGTTTCAGTTTTGTTAGGCTCAGATCATAAGGCAGTTGTGATTGAAAACTGTATCAGCTAAAGTCTACTTCTTTTTCTGTGGTAATCAACAAGTGACACATGTTGAAATCATTGCAGACATTTCGATTACCACTAATAGTGAGGATTACCCAGCGTCAACTACTCAGAAAGTTGCATTGCTACATGTAGAGCCTCAACCTTCAGACTAGATGGTTTGAAATCAAGAGTGGTTATCTAATTACACTTAAAGAGTAAAACGTTTAATGGACCTCCAATACTAGGATATACAAGTTTAAGGAAACATTTTTGCTCTGGAAAATTAATAGTGAAATTTTACATTCCATCCCCATTACCGAGTGCAGAATGACGTGATTTAGTGAGCCGTAAGTCACACAACATGCCAAACTGATGTGCTGGAAAATGACTGTCATCACGTTACCACTTTGGCAGCTCAAAATCTTGTTTGCGTGCTTTCCTTATTAAGCATGCTCTCCTTATTAATTTTGCATGCATCATTTTCTGTTTGCATGATTTCATTTTTTGTTTGCATATTTCTTTCTTTTCTTTTTTGGGTGTGACTTCTTTTTATTTTCTCTGTTTCATTTAGATGTGCATGTCATCTTCATTTATTTGTTGGATTTCTTTTTTGTTTGCATCATGTCCCCTGTAAAGGCCAAAACAAGTATAAATATAGTAAAGATTCCTTATTTATTTACAACTGTTTTATGATCTGAGCCTAACAAAACTGATTACAAAAATGTATAGGAAGCATCATCTATCTAATAGGAATATAAGTTTGTAATTATCTTAAAGTGGTCACACTCCTTGGTTAAACTAAACTCATAATTTAACTAAGAACCTGTAGAAAAACCTGCGTTATCTTGCTTGGTCAAGCCTGACCTATTTTAACTTACAATCCCTATGCTCTTTTCAGTCAGGCTTACTCTTCAGTTTAATCGTATGTGAAGTAATTATTAGCTGACGCTATGCTTCAATGTAGCTCATACAAGAGTCTGTTTCTGCATTTCAGCATGCATATATATACATGTACACTTTGGTAGGGCACATATATCATGTGAATTTGTTCAGTAAATGTATGCGTCCAGCATACGCATGAGGACAAAAACGTGATGTGCTTGGGATAAAACCCATACAACACAGGAGATTGCAAGTATATTTGGCAAAAACTCCTGCGTATATACATGTATATGTGGTTATACATGTGTTTGAAACAAATGGCCAACCACAATTTGCACAGTTAACATGTATGTGGCCATAACCCCAAGAATTTGTCAAGTACTTTGTGTTCTTCCAATGTACATGTACGGTCCAAGCTGAAGTTTTTGTCTATGATGTAAAACACTTTTTTGTAAGGCAACTTGAAAAAATAGCTTTTTGCGGCATTGATTTTATCTTTTTTACGACCCACATATTTTTATCCTGTATAAAAAAAGAAACTGCTTTCTCTGATGCAGTGTTTCAAAATGTAACTGCATCATCAATTTTTATTGTATTACTAGTGTTACCTGTAGTGTTACCTGCCAATGCTCCAAAGTTCAAATGGCCTGTACATGCATAAATGCACAAGCCATATACAATATAGAAGTCTTGATAAATAGTGATAAATATTTTATTGTTCATTACTCATCAGCTACATGTACCAGAGGTATTTTTATTAATAATCTTGAAGAAGAAGATTGCCATTTACTGAATGAAAGTGATTCAGATGCCAGTGATTTCATGTACCAGGAAAAGATGGGACCAGATGTTCTGCAAGAACTTTGGGACATTACAGATGAGGATGTCAATGAAGACTTCCCTCAAGCCCAGTATAAATTAAACAACCCTCTGTTGATGTTTCTGAAGAATCTAGAGTAAGCAGAAGTGCAAATGTTATTGTCCGTTGGATGCTTATATTCCTGTGTCTTTAGGGATAGATCCCAGGCTGTCGTGATAAGATA
Source organism: Ricordea florida (assembly GCA_949710005.1). Taxonomy (NCBI): domain Eukaryota; kingdom Metazoa; phylum Cnidaria; class Anthozoa; order Corallimorpharia; family Ricordeidae; genus Ricordea; species Ricordea florida. The sequence continues at coordinate 8,787,711 of OX453283.1, forward strand.
TGGCATGCATGAACAAGCTGAAATAAGATCCTCAGAGACCTATTTGGACAGGACTCTCATTTAACTTGCATCAGATATTGCAGGAGAGCAACGTTTATAATTACACCACTACCCCAAATCTGAAAAGGTTATTCAAAGTTTGTGTGTTTTGCAACATATTACACAGTATTTATTTTAAAAGCTTACCATTATGGTGACTGGTGTTGGGGGTAGAGCTACGGCTATCTGTATCTCAGGACTCGTTTAAGCTATCGCTTTCATTTGGGCCAAGTAAATCACCGTCGATTCCAAACGATAACGCAGTCGTGGCTGGTGATCCTCCCAAAATGTCTGTCAAAAAATCGTAATGCTCTTTTACAACGCGCCCTTTTACTTCGTGAGCCTTTGTTAACGGCGTTGCGATAATCTTGCCTTAAAGCCTTGGTCTTTTCCTTGATTCTGGAACACCCACTCTTTAATAGCGCCTTTTCTGCCTCACTTTCCGAAATGTATTTGTTGTACTCTTCCTTGTTCATATTCTTGAGCTCTTTTTCTGGGAGAGTGACTTCCTCCGGACCAAAATCTAAAGGGTAATGACGAGCCATGCATTTTCGCACCACAGCATACAAAGTAGCAAGATCTGCTTCAAAATCAATTCCTTTGAAGTCACAATTTGTCTTATAATCGTTTATGTACTTCAGAAGATCTTCCACCTTATCGTCCGACCATGCAAACTTCTTAACCTTCTTGCTTACAGCCTGCTTTTGCATTTTTTTATGTTTCTTGGTCGAAGCTTCATTTGAACACGTGCTAGTCTTCGCGGCTTCTTCTTTTTCACAGGCGAACGCTTGCTCTCCAAGTCCGTCTTTGCCGCTTTTCAGTTGGTCGTTGAATTCTAACTGATCCTCGTTTTGATCTTCCTACTCGTATTCTAAGTTTTTCTGCAGCTGATAGCGGCGAAATAATTCACCTTTAGAAATGATGTTCGTTGCCATGTTGAAGTCTTACTGAAATTTCGCGCCTTTTACTTGGTGGTCAGCGGCCTTATCATAACAAGACATAGCCCTAGCCCCCCGAGCCAGCCCTACCGTTTTGTTCTACATGGGCTTACGTCAACAAAAGTTAACCCTAGCCCCTAGGGGCACCCTACCTTCAAGGTAGGGTAACCCTACCCCCTATGGGCACCCTATCTCGCATGTAGAACGAACCGCAAAAAACAAAAGAGAAGGGAAACCCTACTACATAGGGTGCCCCTATCCCCCCGAGGCACCCTCCTCCATGTAAACGACTCCTTAGAAAAAATACCTGAAAGAAGAACAAAAAAAGCGCAACAGTCCCAAAGGACGTCGATTGTTATCGCTATTGTTTTCTTGAAACAAAGGACCGTATGAATAATGAGTAGGGACCTGTGCGGAAATCTTGCCGAAAACAAATGAAGGGAACTTTGAAGATATATGCAAAGTACGTTATCGCCATCAAAACAGCTTGGCAAATAGGTTTGTCTTCTAACGGGATACCAAGGCGTCTGGCCTCTGTTCTGTCCTCCATTCGAGCCTGTATTTCGGGCCACGATACGTCTCTTTTTATCACTGCCTTCAAAGAGCTGATTGCCTGCTCCACCATGTTCAGTAATGGGCTGCAGGCCGGGAGCTTCTCCAGCTCGGTATTGGCCACGGGAATAGGGGAATTTCGATGTGCTGGCGTATTGTCGTATATGAAGATAACCTCCTCGTCGGGGTCTACATTTTGCCTCGTCTGGGCCAAGAAGTCGTTAAAGCGAAGTGCAGTCATCCCGCCGATATAGGTGGAATGAAACACCAGGCCATTAACGGGCGATACTGCTAGTGCCACGGTCACGTTACGTCCGTGCTGGCCGCATATTTCTATATGCACGCTCATCCAGCCTCGCCCTCCCGTGATTTCTGGCACTCCAGATGTTGTATCCGCACTCATCAATAAATACACAGTGGCGCATAATGCCATGGTTCATGAACCAGTTTGCATATTCTTGCCTTCTTTGGAAAACATCAGGTCTGTTTCTGTCTGCTGAGATGGGCCAAACCAGTATAACGCAAAACAGCATTATTATCAAGATACACGGCCAAATTGAAAACCGCCCTCTTGAAAACACGCGCTTTGCGGGCCGCAAATGACTCCTAGCGGGCCGTTAATGCGTTAACGGCTCTGCAGCTGAGTCCATTGCCTGTGAACGGGAAGACTATTATTTTTTTAAATATAAACTGTCTTTTTGCTAATCATTGTTACCAATCTTTTTAAAACTAGATTATATTTGACATTTTATTGTAAACAAAAAGGAATTTTATTTCGCTCTTGTTTAGCTGATCGTATTGTAGCAACAACTTTCCATACCATAGTTTCATGCTACATCTCTGTTTAACATTTTTTTCTTATTAAATGAATTTGTACGATTTGGCCTTGTGTATTGATAATAATGATAATCACATGACTTTTGGAGGGCATATAGTTTATTTGTGTCCTTCGTAGCATCATTTGCGCCCTTGCGCTTCGCGCTCGGGCGCAAATGATGCTACTCCGGCCACAAATAAACTATATGCCCTCCAAAAGTCATGTGATTGTCCTATTATTCCTTCCAAATTTCGAGCAACGGTCCGGTCATGAATCAGGGGTTAGGCAGGAGGTCTTCACATCAAATCTCCATTTTATCTGGCTTCGTGTACAGTTCTCATTGATGATATCTTCCAGGCACTGCCTTGTTTCGGCCGCCGCATGGTCTTTCTCTTATACGAAATGTATAATGTATTGAGCGACGATTCCTCTCACCGTCGAACGATTTACTCCAAACGTGGCTGCCACCAACAAGTAATCCTCTGCTTCTTCCTCAAAAGCACGGACTATTCGCACTCTGTGGCATTTTATGCTAAGTACAGTAGAAAAAGACGCACAGATGAACCGCACAGCATAGAGAATTGGAGAAATTGTTTTAAGCCGTTTTTCAGTTTACATACGTGTTTGTGGTGTGAAAAATGACGTACCTTGTCGGACACATGCTAAAAAATACCTTCACTCAGGTCATGGGCTCCTGCTTCACTCCATTTGTTTACAAATTCATGCTGATTTTGTAACGTTTTTATTTGAAAAAAGATTTTTGCGAAATGAATGTAAAGAACACTCTATTGTTTGTATAAGCGCGCTAATGATTGTCTATAAACTTGTAAGGGTTGTTCATTGATGCTATTGACTGTTTAGCTATGGCTAAAAATTTTGTTGAATATAGTGTTCACTAAAATGAATGACCTATCACGCAAAAGAATATTCTTTTGATGTTACTGAATTTACAATGCGCGCAAATGAAAGTTGCTTTGTCGAGTTTGAATTTCGTAAGACGTAAATGAAAGTCTTCAAACTAAATTGAATGTTTACAATTATGCAGATATCCTTGTTGAGTGTGCATTTTGCGCAATTGAATACCGTTTGGCGCAGATGAACGTATTTTCGCATTATTGTGTGAATTTTAGTGCAACTGGTTGCGTATTTTCTCTAAATGAACAGCAAAAACTGTATTTGCGCAGATTATTGCACATATCTTGTTCTTTCACAAACACAAAATAATAATGCGACAGTTCTTGCCATTTCAAATTTCTTAGCTGTTCCAACTATCCCAATTATACGGCCTTTAAAAGCGGAAGAGCGAATCTTAGATAATTTTAGCAGCAATAAAATCCAACTGGTACGTGAATTACGAACTGGAAACTATTATTCTCTTGAAGTTAAACCTTAGCTTTACGTTGCCTGAAAATTTCATAGGTGGCCCCACAAAACCGCCCAGTCAAGAGCAAAAAACGCAAAGCAAATTTTGACGTTTGACCTTCCTAACCTAGTCACGTAATTCGCGTGACTGAGAATACACTTCTCCTCAAGAATTAGAAATTCGCCTATGACATCCTTTCGAACATTAATAATCAATTAAATTTAATGCAGAAGCCTTCTGAAAAATGGATAGACGAAAAAAATAACAAATTAGATGTATCAATCCCTTGACATATTGAGTACCTTATTCAATTTTCAAATGTAATCATGTTCATACTTTAAACGATTCGCTTTTGTAAAATGACTACTACATACCAGCTTTCTTTTACCAAACAAGTCTACACGACCATCTTTGAAGCGGTTGGAAAGCTCACAACGTGAGATTTTTCGTGAAAACAGGAGGATATTATTGCAATATGTTTCTCCCAAATTTCCAGAATAGGTGATGCAGCTATAGTGTGTCCGTGATTCTGTTTTCTTACAATGTCCAACGATTGATTGAGTTGGCCATTAAAGAGACAGTATCATGCGCGGCACATGCGCAGTAGATCACCTAACCTTTTGAAAACGTCGGGCCGACGATTTCAAACTTGTGATTTTGAAAACAACATGGCGTCGAATGCTGGAGGACAGCGCGGAGGATGTAGAATTAATTCTGGCCGAAGAAAGATCTTCAGTTCCACAAGTATTAGAAAAAGTGTATGGGAAAAGTCCCGCCGACGAATTCGTTTGCACGAAACGATTTACAAATCATGGTTAGAAGCCAAATATTTAGCCGGCTACACTGGTTCTGAAAGTGACAGCGTTTTCGCGGCTCACTTGCTTTCGCTGGAATATCGTAGAAGGTTAGTCTATTATTCACAGTTTCTCGTAATTTGCTATGCTATTGTTAAACTACATACAATGATCTTACAGCGTTTGATTACTATCTTAGGGCATCGAAAGAAGAGCGTAAAGCACGTACACGCAGCTCCATTCATTCACAGCATTTCATGCGTAAGAGAACACACTTGGCAGTGGAAGAGTCCGAAGTCCTACATAACATCTCCACTGAAAGTACATCAGGTAGGATTCGTCAAACATAAACATTTTGAAAATTATAAAAACGTAGCATTCGAGTTCTCACTTGATTTCATTTACACAGGGCCATCTACCTCTACTCCTGTAAAAATTTCTGGGACAATTCAGGCCTTGACTGAATCGCCTATACAGGCGATGGATGTTGCCAACCCTCAGAGGAATTATTTGTCGTGGAACAAGAGTGATACATCAAAAATGTAAGATCCTTTTGTTGACGTAAACGATCCTTTATATAGGTCACCTGTTTTTGACACATTTTTGCATTTTAGTGCAGTATCTGATGCATTCCTGTAATGTCTGCTTTTTAATATCTATTCAATATACAGTTTGAACTCTTCGTTATTTTCTGACGATGAAGTGTCTGATTCGGAAGAGTCAAGCTTTGAAGCTGAACAAAGGTACATTGGATGTTGTGTCATTCACGTAAAAGTTGTTTTTTGAAAACGCACACTTATTCTAATCCTGATCACACCATTTTCCTCATATCTCCCTATCAAATTCACAACGCCATGCTCATAAAATCTGTAACTTGAGCTTCTCAACTCATTATCCTGTTCTGATAAAACTTAACCTTGATACTTTGTTGTCTTGTTAGTTATCAGGAAATTTATAACTGTGCAATTCACCTGTTGAATAAAGACCGATGCCTCGAACAGCACTGCAGTGATGACTCAGAGTCTAGGTAATTATGTTTATTATTTGGATAATATGTGATGATGTAATGTCAGGAGGCATCTTGCTTCTCTGGTGGTACTTTTCAGTGGTAAACTGAAAGGTGCCAGTATATGTTCTCCAATATTTATTAGCGTGGTGTGGAGTGTGCTGCCAGGTAATTGACTGGAAGAGGTTACAATCCTCTTGAATGATTTCATTATTGTTTGTAGCTTGTTATAATAACTTATGCTTCTATTGTAGGTCCTCAAATGAAGATGAAGATGTTATCCACGAGGATGTTGATGAGTGGGACAGTGGCAAAGCAAGTGTGGCTGGTGAGGCTGTTGATGTTGAGAATGTTGCCAGTGGGATTTCTTGTGGTGAGGATTCAGCTGATGTGGATGGTGATGAGATCCCTGGTAGTGTGAATGTTGGTAGTGGGGTTTGTTGTACGGTTACTGTTGGTAATGCTAGTGATGGATTTACTGGGGGAGAGTTGCAGACAAATTTGCCCAACAAACCTGAATTTGGTCCACATCGAAAACTAAGTAGAGGCGAGGAGCAGTACTCCCACCAGAGAGAGTTGAAAACAAGAACTGACAACAGTCAACCGCAAAGAACAAACTAAATGGAATCAGGCAACAAGAGGGAGTCCATTTTCTACACCATCAAACTGAACCACCATTTTCCCTTAATGATATTTGGGCAGTCTTAATTTTAGGCACAGCCTTGAAATTACAAACTATCCATAACATAGTTGAACAGTAACACAGATTAAACATTTCTATGGTAATCAACTACAGGTTAAGTCTTTTTATTTTTGTTTAGGACGTCCTTTTACTTTTATGAAGAATGCGTTTTGGTGACCAGGAAACCAGGTTAATGTGCTATTTAGCTCCTTAATATGCGTCATTTTGTAAAATTATCACTCATTGATCTTAACTGATGATGTGGTCAGAAAAATTCTCAAATAATTAAATTTGATGCAAATCTCTAATCATACCATGTTTTTCATCAACATTAATTCAGGGCTCCAAACTAACAGTAACCAACTAGCCACAGTTTTGGCTTGCAGATTTTGGTGTTTCACCAGCCAAAATCTCTAGAGAAAAATAATTTATGACAATTTTTGTGAAGAGTAAATGCAAATTGAAATCAGTGTCAAGAGCAGAACTAACAAGTATAGTTGTTGACATTGACATTGACATTGTTGACATCAAAGAATACAGAATGAAAAGTTGCCAAAATGCAAACAACAATAACTTCCTTTAGGCTCTCTCAAAATTGAAAGGTCAAGTTAATGAAAACTGTTTATGCCAACTGAATTATCAGTAGCTTGGTTAAATGGAATAAAAAAAAGGAAATTGTTCTTGGTTCGTAAAATGAAAGGTATCTCTAGCCACTAGGCTAATTAACAAAAGAAGTTAGTCTCGAGCCATGCATTATAATTATAAACTAGTGGTAACCACAGGTTAGAAAGTGCGGGCCTAGATGCACTTAAGGAAGGTACTGGAACGAGAGTGTATAATTTTAGATCACAAAATGTACATTCGTGTGGACGTTTTTCGGGAAGTTTGCATTGAGTTGTAGTAGATCAGCTCCGTAAATCGAAACATGTCAAACAGCTCCTTCAAGTGAAAGTGGTTTACCAGAAAAATTAACCGTCCAAAAACTGAACAGTATAAAATATAACGCAACTCACCTTATCTTCACGGCAATATGAATTTAAAAAAATCTTCACAATCACAGCAAATCGTCTCAAAAGCAACACCTATAAAAGAACTTCTCCAAAACGTGACGTTTGCAATCTTCCATGCCTCGATTTTATCTGACAAACTGTTGAGATTGACTCATTTTTCGCATTGTCAGATTGACTCAACTACTATATAAGCGTGTTTATAAGTAGATTTTTAGCTTATTTTTAATTTTTGACAGGAAAATCTCTGTCCTTTTTTTAGCTTAAGGTTTTTTTAGCTTATTTTTAAAATTTGACAGAAAAATCTATGTCCTTTTTTTAGCTTGCGGATATTTTAAATTTGTAAGAGATTTATCAGAAAAATAAACAGAGATTTTTTTCCTGATTATAAAAAATAAAAATGATATTTAAAAGATTAGAGAAAAATAATTATAGAGAGTAATTATGGATAAATTAAATGTTCATCAATTAAAGAAAATAGCCAAGGAAAATGGTGTTAGAAACACTAATTCAATGGTTAGATCTCAACTTATCGAGGTTTTGAATAATATTCCGGGTTTAAGAATTAACGTGTCAGAAATACTTACTGATAGACAATTAAAATCAGTAGCAAGAGATTTTGGCATTGAAGATTATAAAAGTATGAACAGAAATCAACTCAATGAAGTTTTAGGTAATAGACCAGAACTTATAATTGAAACTCCGTCAATTAAAACGCATGAAACAGAAGAGGAAAGAAATTATGAAAAAGAAGGTGCAAAACCTAAAAGGAAAAAAAGGTCAATTAAAACGAATGAAACAGAAGAGAAAAATATGGAAAGAAATTATGAAAAAGAAGGTGCAAAACCTAAAAGGAAAAAAATGTCAATTAAAATGTATGAAATAGAAGAGAAAAATATGGAAAGAAATTATGAAAAAGAAGGTGCAAAACCTAAAAGGAAAAGAAAACTTGCACCTACTTTTATAAAACCCAAAAAACGATTAAAACAAAATTTTAATTGGGGAAATTATTCATTTAGGGTAATGGATAAAGACGAGTTTTTCAGAAATCTTGAAGAATTAACAAATGAAAATATTATAAAAATTACTAATATTAAGAAACCCAAATCAAAAAAAGAAGAGATAAGTATACCTGATAGTGTAAGAGAGGAATTGAAGGAAAAAAATAAAAAGAAAAGAACAACAACCCTTAGAATATTTTCAATAAATCAACATGAAGATGAACCAACAATTCGTGATACCTATGGAATAAACGGAAATATTATTAGAATTAGGAGGGATCTAAATAATGATTTAACAGAAACAATTTATAATGAATTGGAACCCCAAATAGAAATGGGGGCAAGAATTGTTTTTAGTTTTACTGCTTTGATTCAAAGAGGAAATGGGGAAATAGCTTCTCACGTACATACATTTAGAAGTGGAGGAACTTTTAACTCCCTTTCAGAAATAAAAGATTATATAGAAAGGTGTGAGGGTGAGAGATTGAGTTTAGAAGGAGCTGCTTGGATTAGAGCATATTTACCACCAGAAAAGAAAATTAATAAACCAGGTGTTAATGAGGGTGGAGTTGAGTTTAGAGAAGTACAAATAAAAGTTATTAACACTAGACAACCTTTAATTGGGTGTGGAAGATTACCTGATGAATTACGAAAGAAAAGATGTATTTACTCTGTAGATGATAAAGACGATAATCTCTGTGTATGGAGGTGTTTGGCTATTCTCATGAATATTATTGATGGTAAACAAAATCCTGAAAAATTCATAGAGAAACAAGCCCTAAATTTAGCTAAAACTTTTTATGGCAATAAAAAACTAAAAAAAGAAGATGTTAGATCAACAAAATTAGTTGATTTTGAGAAAATTTCAAAAGTTTTTTCCATAAATATCCGGGCTTACGAGCAGAAAGATATAACAAATTTTAAAGTTTGGAAACTGGTGTTTGGAAAAAACAATTTCAAAGATAATTTACCAACTTTGAATTTAGGTCTTTATAATAATCATGGTTTTTTCATTAAAAATCTTAACCTTCTTGCTGAAAACTGGGTATGCCAAGGATGTAAACAAAAATTTACCAGACATGAAGATTTAAAAAGGCATTTTACTAATGAAACATGCACAGGAGGAAAGACAAAAATATTATGCACAGGAGAAAAGATAAAACATATCAGGAATGAATCTGACAATGTTTTTTATGGGGGTAAAATTCAATTTAGTTATAAAGCGTGTAGGTGGATAGAAAACCAATCTAAAATTATAGGTAAACATATTCATCATGGGCTTTGTGGTCACGGTGGTGAAAGGTGTTATAGGGATGAAGGGGGAAATGAGATTTTGTTTGATGGATACGAGCCTGAGACAAATACTGTTTTTGAGTTTTATGGTTGTAAATGGCACGGGTGTCCGTGTTTAACAACCGACAAAATTAAATATAATACAACTATTGAAAGAGAAAAGAAGATAAAAAGCTTGGGTTATAATGTAGTATCAATTTGGGAGTGTGAAAATCCTGAATTACCCAATATATGGTTCAAAAAGAACTTTTTTCCATACCCATATAATATTATTTTCGATTTTGAGTCAATATTAAAAAAAGAAGATAAACATATTACTGATGATTTAATTTTTTCAAATATACACATTCCAGTTAGTGTTGCAATAATAGATAATTTAACAAACAAACGCGTTTTTCTTTACAACCAAAACCCTGATGAGCTTATAAAAGAATTCGTTGAAAAATTGGAGGAAATAAGAAAAATCATAGTTGAAAAGGTTAAAGAAGAATACCCCCTACCTGATCAAGATTCTTTACAAAAACATGTTTTAGAAAAATATGAAGAATGGTGTAATCAAGTACCTGTTTTTGGGTTTAATAGTGGAAAATATGATATTAATTTGATTAAAAGACATTTTATAAAACATATGACCGATAAAACTAAGGAGATTTTTATTGCAAAGAAACAGAATAGGTATATGTTTTTATCAACAAAGAATTTCAAATTCTTGGATATAATGTCTTACCTTGCACCTGGAGTTTCTTTTGATAAGTGGTGTAAAGCAAACAACTGTGAAGCCAAAAAACTTGTACTTCCTTATGAATTTTTGGATAGTTATGATAAGCTTTCTCACATTGGACCTGTGAAACATGAAGACTTTTACTCTAGTTTGAAAAAGAAAAACATTTCCAAAGAAGAATATGAAGAATATTTGATTGAATTTAAAAAGAGGGGTTGTGTTACAATGTTAGATTGGTTGAAAGAGTATAATTTAAACGATGTTATACCTTTTTTAGAAGCTCTTGAAAAAACAAAGCGTTTATATTATCCAGACGAAATTGATATATTAAAAGATGCTGTTTCCATCCCAGGTGTATCAATGAGGGCTGTTCTAAATAAATACCAAAAAATGAAGAAGAAAGGTGATCCTGAATTGTACGCCCCAGGACAATACTGTATTCATAGTTGTTGTAATAACAAGATTTGTAAAAAATGCTACAAAATAAAGAAAGATTGTAAAATATGCGACAAAAACAAGATTTATAAATTATTGAAAACGGGTATGGTTGGAGGTCCAAGTATTGTATTTATGAGATATGCGGAGGTAGAAAAAACAATGATTCGTCCTCATAAATATAAAAACCCGAAAAAATGTGTGCGAATTAAGGGGTTTGATGCAAATGGTTTATATCTATATTGTTCTGGACAAGAAATGCCATGCGGAAAAGAAGAATGCATTGAGGTTGAAAATCCATCAGATCCTAAATTTATTAAGAAGATTTGCAAAGATATTCTTGATGGTAATCTTTTCGGATTTTGTCAAGTTGATATCCATACCCCTGATTACCTAAAAGAAAAGTTTGAAGAGTTTTCACCGTTATTTATTGTAGATACCGTTCCTGAATATTTAGTACCAGAGCATATGAAAGAATATCAAAGAGCGACAGGTAGAAAACACCTAAAAGATAATAAAAAATTATTAGGGGTTACCAAGGCAAAAAAGATATTGTTATATACACCCATGATAAAATGGTATCTTAATCATGGTTTGGAGATTACCGCCATTCATAATATTTTAAAGTATGAATCGGGAAGGCCCTTTGAATGGTTTCCAAAAGAGGTGGCAGACGCAAGAAGAGATGGAGATATTGAGATTTTGTTGGAAAAACTAAGTAAAGCTTTTGAAGAAAACAAAATTGATGATGTAGTAAAAATTACTAATGAATTAAACCAATTTCCTGATATATGTAAAGAAAATAAAGACATTAAAGTATTGTTTGAAAAACTAAAACCAAAGTATAAAGGTTGTAAAGAATTAGCGGACACAAATAAACTTAGGGGAAATTCTTTTTATGGGAAAATGATAGAAGATAAAGAAAAACATAATATTACAAGGTATACAAAGGATGAGGAAGAGGTTGAAAAAGCCTTAAGATCTGCGTTCTTTGAAGATCTTAATGAAATAAATGACACATATGAAATAGTAAAACGAAAAAGATTAATAAAAATAGACAGACCCTATCAATGTGGAATTGCGGTATATCAGCTAGCAAAATTAAGAATGTTGGAATTCTATTACGATTTTCTAGATAAATATGTAGATAGAAAGGATTTTGAGTTGATACAAATGGATACAGATTCTATGTACATGACAATCTCGTCTGAAAATTTGGATGATATTATAAAATCTGAAATGAGAAAAGAATACTTTAATGGAGGGAAAGAAAAATTCCTTTCAACTTCTAAATATCATGACAAGACTCCGGGTTTGTTCAAAAAAGAGTTTGATGGTATACGAATGATTGCACTTTCTTCAAAATGTTATTACGCGGAGGATGAGAAAGGAAAAGCAAAGTATAGTGCTAAAGGCACAATTCATAGTCAAAACGAAATAAACTGGAGTGGTTACTGGGCTGCTTTAAAAGGGGCAAATGATATGGCACAAAATACAGGATTTAGGGTTAATGATAACCAAATTGTGACATATACACAAAATAAAAAAGCATTTAATGCATATTATGATAAAAGACGGGTTTATGAGGATGGAATTCACACAAAACCATTATATTAGATTATTTCAAAACAGAATTAGGAGGTAACTCTGTATCATAAGGAATAACTTGTAACTCTTCACGCACAAAACCTCGTCTTGGGCCATCTTGTAAAAAGTATAAAATCGGCTGGTTAGGAGAAATTCTACTTCCAGAAATATAATAAACTTTTATACTCCAAATAGGATCTGTGGCTCTTCTTTTTTCACCACCTTCAAGTTCGCCAGGAGATAATAAATATCTAACCCTAACTTCCGTTGGTAGTCTAACCTCATCAAGCCCCACCACGCGTTTATAATTTTTAGTTTTAATATCAATCTCTTTCATTTTTATAGCCTTATCGGGCTCTTTACCGGTTATTCTTGTTTTTGTATTATTCAAAGTTTTTAGAATAGCTGGTAATCTTTTCACCCACACTCTAGATCGCCCATCACTAATCATTTCCTGCGCATATTGATGACTAAATAATCTTTCACCCAATATTTTGTTTGCATTTTCTACAAATGCTTGGGCTCTATGATTACCAGCTTCACTTCTTTGTATTCTTACATTATGGTAATTCATGAGTTTACCAACTTCACCCATAAATTCTTTTCCAGGATCAACCATTAATGTTTTAGGGTATTTCAATCTTCTAGAATATATTTTTTTAAAAGCTTCTGATATCTCTCGACTTTCTTTTGAGGTTAATGGCTCAGCATCTTTATATCTCGAGGCGATATCAATCACAACTAACGCATATTTATATGTTTTTCTTCCAATTCTATCATGCGGTAAAAATAATAAATCTGCTTGGTGAATCTGATTTGGTTTATTCACAGTCCAATGCGGTCTAGGTATATACTTTGGAGCCGGAAGATAGATTTGCCATATTGCCTGTTTATGCAACCATTGTTTTGCCTCATTTTCACTTACTTTCGCCTTCTCAGCTAATTTAGGAATCGCGGAATATCCTTTCCAATAACCCCCAGCCGAATAATATATTTTTGACATCATTTAAAAATTAACAAAGTATTTTATAAATTAAAAAATGGTAGAGGAAGAAAAAATAAAATTTAGCGAATATCAAATTTATCTTATGAAAAAAATTATTAGAAAAAAAATTCTATATATGGAAGATGGTGATAAAATTTTTAATATTATGATTTTAATTCCCGAGGCGAGGGAGGACTTATTAAAACATATTGAAAAATTAAAGACAAAGGGGTTTAAAGGTTAGCCAAAGTATCTTATAAATCAATTATGACGTCTGAAAAAATTAATCCAAACAGAATTCCAAAAGAACCATTTGGTTTGAAGGCAGAATCAACATTAAATAGAATTACTCTAAATCCATCATCAGCCAGCCCCGGCGAAACATTATATATAAATATTCCAAAACTTTCTGAGAATTTAGTGATTGTACCTGGAAGTGTATCTCTTTTGTTTGATTTAGATGTTGAGGGTCATGCAAATAATACTGTTGTTAATAATTTGGCGGCTAATCTTGTTTCCAGATTAAAAGTTCTTTTTGGAGGCGAAACATTGCAGGATACTCAAAGATATGATCTATTTCAAACATATCATGATTTATTCTTAACCGAAGAAGAGCGAGAAGATAGATTAAAACAAGGTATTTCTTCACCAAATATTAGAAAACTTAGAACAAAATCTGGTGATGCAAAAACACAAGAAGTAAAAGAAGTTTCTCTCGCTAATGTTCATGGATCAAAGTATAGAATACCAATAAATCACCCAATTTTAAACGATCATGGGGTTTTTTATCCAAAAGCATTAGAAAATCATTTAATATTTGAGATTACATTAGCCCAAGTTTATGATATTGTTGTTTATTCTGATACAACTAAAACACCATCATATTCGATCAAAAATTTAGAGTTAGAATATTCATCAATTTCAAGCGAATACTTAGCCCGCGAGGCACAATCAACTTATCAAATTGGTAAAGGATTCTTTTATGAAAATGTTACTTTACACAAAACTTTTACATTTTTAACTGGAGCTGATGAAGTTATTAATCAACATGTTAATTTACCTAGAAGATCAATGAGTGGAATATTATTTTTGTTTATTGCTCCATATGCCGGCGGTGCAAGAGATTCAGAAAATTTTTTCTATCCAGGAATAACTTCTGTTAATATTGATGTTGACAGTGTACCAAATAGAATATATTCTAAAGGTATGATTATATCAGATCTTTGGGAATCTGTGAAAAAACGCCACCAAAAAATAGGAGATCATAATTTAAAAGAAGGGGATTTTTATACAAATAAGTTTGCTCTTTGGGTTGATACAAGAACTCACCCTGATAATGATATTCATGGTGGCGGACTAGCTCTAAATAATACGCATGATGGAGTAAAAATAGAAATTAAAAGGAAAAAAAGTAGCTCATCAAGCTCAGTAGTAATAACTTGTCATATGTTTGTTGTGGCTGATGCAATGATGGAAATAATGAATTCAAGTTTGAGATCAATTAAGTACTGACCGTCTAAAAACATAATGTTATGATACAAAAATATGGAAGATTTACGAGATAAAATACCATTCCATTGTATTATAACTGGGCCTACAAATTGTGGGAAAACAAAGTACTTAATTGAACAGCTCCGAGGTCCTTTCCGTAAAGTTTTTGAATATATTGTTTTAATTTGTCCAACTTATTCTAAAAATAAAACATATCATAATTTCGCTCGTGGGGACAAGAGATTCTTTGTATTATCACCAGATGCAAGTAATGTAGATGAGATTAATGAATTGTTAAATGATTGTCAAACTTTATTCTCTGGTACAAATACATTAATAATTTTAGATGATTGCGCTGTATCCACTGATCTGAAGAAAAGATCGAATAAATTTATAGATTTAGCATTCTCCGGAAGGCATCATGGATTATCAATGTGGGTTCTAACCCAGCAATTAACATCAATAGCAAAACCATTCCGGGAAAATGTGGCTTGCGTTGTTACTTTTCATAATCCATCACAAAAAGGAATGAAAATGTTTTTCGAAGATTATGGTGGTGATTTGGATTATGAATTAGGTAAAAAGTTTGTAAAACTCTTGAAAACCGAAAAATATTCTAGGTTATGTTTGAGTTTGCGATACCCATTTAATTGTTATTTAGAGATTCCCGAGGTGATTTAACAAAGATGACAAACGTTGAAGATTATATTGAAGAGGTAAAAAATGATACCAATCAAAGTGAGGATCTTGAGATAAAACAAGAATCACTAGCCATTCTCGCTGTTCTTGGGACAACAAAGGAATATTTAGGGGTTGATATGAGTCTGGGCGATGTAAAAAAATTATCGGAACGCGATGTTGAAAAATATTTTAATCGTTATCAAGCGGTAATGGGTAAGAAAATTAACGGTGGGTTGGTAGATTCATCCCTTCAATTAGTTTCCAAAATTATTTCATATTTAGTTCCGGTTGATGATATTGAAGCACTTTGCGATGATTTGAAGAATGATGATTTAGTTAATCGTGAACTAACAAACATTGTTGGACTATTAGCATTAAAGGGAGGAAGACTGACTGCACTTGCTAGCGGATTATTTCAGGTTGCTAAACACATTAAATTCAACAAAAATCAACAATTTTCAGTAAATTCTAACAAAACTGATCAGGAAACTAAGCAATCTAATGAAGGTATTGATACAGTATATTAAACAGATCTAAAAACTTATTTGCAGCATCTAAATAACAATGTCTGAACAAAATGAACAAGTTGAACAAATTACTGCTGATCCCGCACCTGAAAATAAAGATTATAAAAAGAGGGAGAAAGATCCTAAAAAAGTAGCAGCTGGTAAAAAATTAGCAGAATATAATAAAAAAGCAAAAGAAGCATTAGCTAGGGAAATGAAAAAAGAAAATACAGAAAGAGAGAATAATCAAGAAAAGACAAATAATGAATATAAATCATGGCTACCAGAGTTATCTTTTACTACTGTTTTATCCGTTGTTGGATTAGGGTTTACAGCATTTGATCTTTTTATGAGATATAGGGATGAATATAAAAATAGGATACCTGATTTATCAACGCAACCTTTTCAAGCCCCTCCCATAAAGATTCATAATCCACAACCAAAAATTGGAATGATGTAATTATAAATTATTTTTTACTACATAAAGTTATTTAAAAGTTTCTTAATGATGTAGTAAAAAATCATGTCAAACGAAAACAAACTTGTGAAAACTGTAACTGATTCAGCGGTACTTATTGGATTAGGGGCTGGAGTTGGGTATGTAGCTAAAAAGGTAATGAAAGAATCATTTTTGAATGATCCATCCTCAAGTATTACAAATTATGCAAAATGGGTGGCTGTATTATCTGGAAGTATGTATCTAAAAACTTATTTAGAGGATCAAAAGATTTTACCAAAATAAAATGGCAGCAATAGCGATGATGATTGGTGGGGCTATATTGAATGCAACAGCATTTGTTGGCGGAAATTATCTTGCAAAAAGTCTTTCGGGGCATAATGTGGATACAGAAAAAATACGACACGATAAAGCACTAGAAAAATATCAAAAAGATTACGCAGAATATCAGGAAAAAAGACAAAAAATGATTGATTGGAAAATGAAAAGAAAAGATGAAAAATATCAAGCATCAAAAAATATTTCGACTACAAATCAGGCTTTTGAATTGTATTCCCAAATGCAAGAGCCAAAATTCTCTGATTATTACAAACCAAGCGTTGAACAAAAAACAGGAGAAATGGTATATGTTGGAGCTGGAATGTTAGGTTTAGGTTATGCAGTTAGTAAATTTTTATAATTTATTATTTGTTATGTAACCAGTAATTTGGTTATATAACATAAGTATATTTATTATTGTTTACATGAGACTCTCAACATCAGAATCTTCATCCATTTCTTCAGCCGCAGATTTACTATCTGAAATAGTTAAGTTTCTAAATTTGGTTAATCTTTTCATTTCTTTGTTTGTTTCTATAACTGCTTCATAAAGTTTTACTTGAAGGGCAATACAAGAACCACCAATAAATATTGATTCAATTTTTATTACACCTTCTTCAACTCGACAACCTTTATTTAATAATTTTAATGGATCAATTAACTTATCATTTTTAGAGTTATAAAACTTGGTTAAAATTTGGTCTTGTTTTTTATCCCAAATTAATTTTGCATATAAAGTTGGACCTCTATCTGGAACTCTAGTCATTGAAGATTTTTCCATCTTCCAATATAGAGGATTTAAACCTCCTTTTTGTTTTTCAAGCTCATTTCTTTCCAACTCAAATTTACCAATTTTTGCTCTATTAATAAGTAAATGATCAATGCAATTGTCAACTATTGCATTGAATAAATCAATCCATTTTTCTTCTTCGGGTGTTGGACTGCTTCCACTCCATAAACATAATGGAAACACATATCCCGAAATTGCACCCGTTTGTTGGTTTGTGTTTGTAGAAACACCAAAAGAATATAAATTACCGGTTGGAATAACAAGCTCTCCTTCTGTTCCGCCATCATTTTTTGTAAAAATTTTAATTCTTTTGAATTCAACCTTTGGTTTTGTTCCTGGAATTTCACCAACAATTGGTTTAGAAAAAATCATGCTTACTCTAGGAATATAACTATTAACATCTATTAATTGTGTAGTTTCGTTCATCATTTTATTTTTATATATATATTTTTTTTAATCTTTAAAATCATTTTAATAATTACAAAACATAACTTTTAGATCTAAAGATTTTCTTACTGATGAGTAAAAAATCATGGAAGAAGAAATACCACTATTAAATTTGTCAAAAGGAACTGATGATGATGATTATGATTATGATGATAATATAACTACAACCACACTTACTAGTACTTTTCAAAATCCTGCTTTTGATGAAGAAGAGGCGGCAGAAAATTCATTTGGAGACCATGAAACTGATCCTTTGGAGGATATGGAAAATGAAAAAGATAAAGTGTGGAGAGAAATTTTAAATAAACTTCCAAATGCTGAACCTACTTTTCTTTTCAAATATAATGAGTGGGGTAAAATCGTGGTCGCAATTCCTAGAAACCCAGGAGTAAAAGAAACATGGCATGAATTATTCGATAAAAATGAAGATATTAATAAAAAACTCCCTGCTACCATATTGAATGCTCTGGGTAAAAAAGCAGGAGAAGTTGTGCAGGCTAGTGATGATCTTTTATCACAATTGAATGAACAAAATGAAGAAATTAGGGATTTACGTAATGCATTAGCTGGTTTAAGAGCAGTAGAGGAAACAAACCAATTCGAAATAGATCGATATGTTTCAATTGAAAAAGAGTTGAGAGGTATGATTGAACGACATCAAACCACAATCGCTGAAAAAGATAGTTATTTAGAAGCTGCAGTTAGACAGAAGATTGATGCAAAACAATATGCAGAAACTTTACTTAATGATTTGAAAGAATACAAAACCGAGATTGAAAAGGGGAAGAAAGATTTGGTTAGCTTGAAAAAGATTGAACAAAGTCGAGATAGGTTGGCTAAAAGGGTTGAAACTTATGATGAACTATCAAGAAAACAGTTAATATTAAACGAAGATCAAATGGCAGATATCGGGAGAAAAAATGATGAAATACTTAAAAATATGCCATTACGAGATCGACTAAAGTATATATTCAAAAAGTATGGTTTTACAGTTTTTGCTGTTGTAAGTGCTGTGGGTGTCATCATTGGGGTTATAGTTTCTAATCTTTCAAAGGGTTTATCAACATTAGGGAGAGGAGTTGGAAATGGATTAAAAACTCTTGGTAAAAAACTAGGTGAAATATTACCGGGAATGGTTGGCGCAATTGTTAGCTTTCTATTCAAAACAGCTGGACAAGTTATTGGATTTTTAGGTGAGAATGCTTGGCTTTTGATAATGGCTGTGGTTTTATATTTTGTTGAAAGTATAAAAAAGAAGAGAAAGTAGGTCTAAAGATATCATATTGAGTAGTAAAATACAATATGGATGAATACAATAGAATTTACCCTGTATTACCTAATAATCCAGATCCTATTAATTTCAGATTACAAAAATCAAGCGAAGTATTACAAAATCTTGAGAAAGAAATTAAACATTACGAAGAAGTAAGGAAAAAATATAATAGGGCAAGAGGAATATGTACAAAAATTAGTGTTTCTGGTGGTTTGATTTCAGTTATTCTATCAGCAAGCGGTTTAGGAACTTCTCTCACGGGTTTTGGTGCTATTGTTGGTGTGCCTTTGGGTGTTGTTGGTGGTTTTTTTGGTGGGTTGTCGGTTGGATTTGGTATTGCTTCTAAAAGACTTTCTGGTAAAGTTAGTAAACATGAACAAACCGCCGCAATTGCGAAATCAAAATTAAACACAATTAACGATTTAGTTTCAAAAGCTTTGAAAGATAATGTTATATCAGATCAAGAATTTTCTATAATTTTAGCAGAGTTGGAAAAGTTTCAAAAACTAAAACTTGAAATACGACAAAAATTTAGGAAAACAGAAAAAAACTTGGATATGTCTGTGATAAGGAGGGAAGCACGCGAATATCTATTAAAAGAACTTACCGGAGGGAAAGGACATTAAAAATTTCATATGAGAGAACTGATGTTGGTTGTAATTGTTTTGCGGGTATTAGAAGAGAGATTAATTGACATCTTATTCTTAATCTAAAGACCGGTTTATTTGAAACACAAAGAATAAGATGTTATTGGATGATTTCAAAAATCGTTACTCAAACGCGAACCTCAATAAATTTACATTTGTGAATGATTCGTATGGTGGATATATTAAATGGAAAGTTAATGGAATGACTGTAATGTCTTATGATGATCCTTCTGGAAAAACATGGACCGATGATCTTCCTTCTAATTTAAAAACATTATTATGGAAAGATTTAGGGTTAGAAAATGGTTCATTTCCAAAAAGTTTATCATCTACAAAAAACTCATATCCAATACCCGGTATTAAATTCGAAGAATCTGCAAAAAATGTAACAAAAATGTTAACTATTTTAAATATATATGTTTCAGATAAAGACAGCTTCATTTCCCCTATGAAAAATGTATTTAAAAATCAGACTTTAGGACTTACTAGCGGTAAAGAAGCTAGAGCTTGGTTGAATAAACCAAATATTAATCACTGGCCACAACAGCTAAACATGGCGGTTTGGTGTGCAACATCAGGATGCGGTGTAAGTTTAAATGATAGTTTAAATTATCCAAAAGTTATTAGAAGTTTTTTTATATTTCACATTTACTTTACAATAAGAAGAATATTATATGAATTATCTGTACCATTACCGGGTGAACAAACTTTTTCTTTAAAAAATAATCCATACAACAAAAATGCTTATAATCGTTTATGCGCAGAATTTGGTTTAAGCAATAATCAAGATTATAGAGGATTAAATAAACCTTTGGCTGATTTTAGATGGAAAGGGGGTGCAAATCACGGTGTTGGGGATGTATTCATTGATTATGGAAAAGGATACGTACCACCCGGAAGTGTTCCAGGGAGCGCTAGTGGGCAAGCTATAGGTGGTGGAAATCAAGATGTCAGAATTGTAAGAGGTTATGATACAGAAGCTAATATATGGCCAAGCAGCGCAAATAGATTTTCCGATGATGGTGGTAAAAAAATAGATGGGAATTTAATATCTATGCTTCGAAATGATTATTTTGTTGATTTTCAATATGCATGGTTTATACCAGAATCTGGATATGGATTAACAAATGCTGGATTAGGAAGAATAAATAGATCGGTTGAAGCTTTTGTTTATTGTGTTTTGGGAGCCCAAGTTAATACTAGGAATTCAATTATTGGTAATGGGGGAAGAGCATTTGAAACTCAGCAAGAATTTATAGATTTATTTGAAAGCTCTGTGATTGAAAATGATATCGCAAATTCAAATCAAAGATATCAAATGGCGGTTCAAGAATCAAAAGTACGGCTTGATTTGGCTATAGCTCCCGATGTTTTGTTGATGCCAAGCAATTTAATTATAAATACAGAAAGCGTTATTGGATACAATAATAATCTGAAAATAGCAACAGAAGATATGAAATTTGGGGTAAATAATTCAATAAATATTGGAACAAAAAATGTTGGAATAACTCATAGTTTAGGAACATCAAAGGTTTTATTTAATACTAATGCTCAACCAAGAAAACCTAAATTAAAAAATAGCGATGAATCAAACAATAGCGATAAAGTTAGTAATATAGAAACATCTTCTCATCAAAATACTCTTATTGTTTTAATATTTGCTGGAGGAATATTATCTTGGTTTTTATTTCGATAAAAATTAATCTAAACATATACCCCTCTAAATGAAAAATGTTTAGC
Source organism: Ricordea florida (assembly GCA_949710005.1). Lineage (NCBI taxonomy): Eukaryota > Metazoa > Cnidaria > Anthozoa > Corallimorpharia > Ricordeidae > Ricordea > Ricordea florida. The sequence goes on from OX453283.1 coordinate 8,809,281, forward strand.
ATTACAATGTATGATTCTGAAACACGGGTTTATTTAGACCCTCCAATGGGATACGTTAGTGAATTACAACTTTTAGATTGTAATATTAAAACAAAAAGACCAATAACTTTAAAGAATCAAGAAAAAATAACTGATGAACAAGGTAAGCCTTTAGTAATATTTAATCCAGGAACATATTCCATAAATGATATAAAAATATTAATTGAGCTAAATGAAAAGGGTAAAAATATAACAATGATTATCGGAGATAATTTTGCTTACATAATCAACAATAAAACAATTAACATTAAATTTACCCAGGGTTTGCAAAATTCTTTAGGGGTGCCAGAGGTTTTATTTAAAATAAGTCAAATAGATATAACTATAAAAGAACCTTTGAGACTTTTATGCAGTATAGTTGATAATAGAATGTCATACTCGAATAAAGGTAAAAATGGGGGCCTTGTAAAAATACAACCATCCCAATTACTAGCAAACATTCCATCAAAAGATTATCCATCTATTCCAATTAGAAAATATGATAACATGATTAATCACTTTGATTTAACCATTTTAGACTCTGATTGGAAAAAGTTTGATCTAAAAGGAGAATCTGTAACTTTTAGTTTAAGATTTAAATAAATTTTTGTTATGTAACCATTTATTGGGTTATATAACATCAATCTTCTTCGCCAAATACCTCTTCTTTCAAAAACTTTAATTCCTCAAAATCAATACACCAATCTAAATATCTAGATGGGTGCCATGCTACAGCCATTAATTCATCATATAGTTTTTTATAAAATTTATGTTTATGTTTCAACTTATCGGCGTTTACATTTATAGAAATCCAAATTGAATCAATAATAAAATTATTAATATTATATTTCATCTTATCATCTTTTTCTCTATTAGCATAATATATTAAATCACTAACAAACTCATTATTAGATATACCATCTAAATATAAACCCATTATACCAAAAATAGAAAAATAAAAATACTCTTCATTATCATCATGCAAAATTCCAAATTCAACCACCCCGGAATCTTCATCATACCCAAAATCGTTATAATATTCATAACGTTCATAATTTTCATCAATAAAACCTCTAATATTTGATATATGTTTTAATAAATCTTCCTTTATTGAATCTAAAAAATCATTAACACCAAGTTTTTTTTCATTATAATATTCAAAAATCATAGAAGTTTTTCCATATTTTACTATTATTTTCATTTTATTTACAATTTTTTTCTAATCCTTAAAATCATAAATTAATTTTATACGACATTCCTTACAAGAAGCTTTTTGTTTCATGTGTTCGCATATTTGTGATCCTCCACATTCTTTACATTGTTGTTTTTGTTTATTATGTATGCATATTTGTGATCCACCACATTCTTTACACTTTTGTTTTTGCTTATTATGCATACAATACATTGATCCTTTACATTTTTTACAAGCATACTTAATTCTATCATGTTTACATATTTGTGAACCACCGCATTCTTTGCAAAAATATTTAATTTTTCCATGAATACAAATATAATCGCTAGTAGTAATAATAACTTTTTCAATTAAATCAATAATCTCCTCCTCTTTATATTTTTTAAACTCATCAATTAAATCCATTCTACCCATTTTTGATCTTCCTTTAATTTTTAACTCTTTTGAAATTCTTTTTAATTCATACAAACATAAATTATTTAATTGATCCATTCTATTGGTATTTTTCTAATCTTTTAAATATCATTTTTATTTTTTATAATCAGGAAAAAAAATCTCTGTTTATTTTTCTGATAAATCTCTTACAAATTTAAAATATCCGCAAGCTAAAAAAAGGACATAGATTTTTCTGTCAAATTTTAAAAATAAGCTAAAAAAACCGTAAGCTAAAAAAAGGACAGAGATTTTCCTCTCAAAAATTAAAATAAGCTAAAAATCTACTTATAAACACGCTTATATAGTAGTACTCATTTTTCGCATTCTTATCGTTCTTGGAGAACGGATTTTTCTCTTCCGGTGTTACAACAAACTGTCGTGATTGACACATTATTTGCATTCCGATCGTTCTTAGTGGAAGAACAAAATTTTAAACTTCCGCTTTGTGCTTGCCTGTTATTAACGTGGCGCGCACGCGTAAAACGCAATCCGCTGGTCACTGTCAAGATTAGGGTTGCGGGCCTCTCTTGGGCCCGCAATTACCATTATCTACTGCATGCCAAGGTTGAATCCTACTTGATTCATGTACATTTCCCTGAAAAGGATTGCCTGGTGTCTCAAGTGTTTCAACTTCCCTTCCACCTGTTTTTAGCTCATGAATGACGTAGTCATGCAATGAGCTGTAGGAATGGACCGCGAATTCACTCGATCACTCACTCCATTCTGTTAGACAATTAATTTATGCATTATTATTTGATTAAACGCTTCTTACCGAACCTCCCCTACAAGGTATCCTATATACCCAATGTTTTGGCGTTGCTATCTGGGCAAAAACTTTGCGGGTAGTACTGTGGCCAAAATTTGCTCAATCTCACAAATGAATGCAAAATCATACAAAATGGCGTCAGCCTAGCGTGCCAACGCAGACGTATATATTTTCCCGCCGTGGCTTGTGTTCTTCTAGTTCAGAGCTGATCAAAATACAGCTATATAGAGTTCAAAAATGAAAGAATACTCAGCTACGGAAGAAATATGAGTAGATTAGACAGATGGATAGACCAGAGAGCGGGGCTTGGGCCTAGTAGGGAGAACAAGGACATATGCATATAATGAACCAGTTTGGAGTTGGTCGCCATATTGAATGACTTTACGACCCCCCCATATTGAATGTTTTACGTTGTGATGGCCATATGGAATATATGACTGTAAGGTTGCCATGTTGAATGGATTACGTTATGGTCGCCATATTGAGTTCATAAACAGCGCCGGAAAAAAGGGGTATAAATTACAGTAAACGCCCGAGAAAATCGCTGTTCTCTTAAAGAAAATTATGCATGCAAGCCGGGCATGTTGAGGCGCGCATACAGCAAGGCACTAATATACTGAATATACCTTTACAGCAACCACACTACGCATAGTTTCACGTTTAAAAGAATAGTTTATTGTTCACACAAATAAAAATACAGTTCAGTAACACTGTCCTTCAATTATAGTAAAATGAGACTCCAGTGTCCTTGTCTGTAGCTTGATATAATGGTGGAATGTCCTTTTTGACATCTTCTATGACGACAAATTGTCTCTGTAGCTTGGGTTTTATCGGTTGTTGGTTGTTGGACTGCCCGTGATGAGATGTACAATAAGGCTCTTCATCTGCCAACTGAAATTCGAAGGCAAAGAGTAGTCAGTGCGTGTTTGTCACGCTCCGTTAGTCAGTCATTCATTATGCTAATATCTGTTGCTTGCAGGTACTTGAATTTGCATGAAGGATTAACACACCCTTTTGTTTAAGGCGTAAATCATAGAGAACACTATTTTAAAACAAGCTTTTAGACACATTACGATGAAAGACAACAAGAGTTGTGTTGAGTTTCTGTTAATTGAAATGCTGTAACCGGGATAGTGAAAGCCCTTTAAGCGTACAAAAAATGCGCTTGTTTTACTCACGAAGCGCTAGTTTACCCTCACTGTTGGTTTAACTGCACTTTACAACAAACAATTACGCAAATCATAGCATCTGCAAACTTAACCAACGGTGGATGCTTTACTTACACTTAGAGCAAACAAACTGTTCGCCCTGTTGGCACTGAACGCTCAGCTCGTAGAGTCAAACAAACAGGAAGAAAGCGAATTCGGATGAGAACTAGTCGAGAAGATGAAGTTCTGATTTCGCATGTGACCATGAAAGTGAAGACAACGAGGTGTAATGAGTATATTGAAATGCGCTCATTCACGGTATCGAGCCGTTTTTGTTCAAAAGAAGACAAAGACAATGCGGGAAAAACAGTTAAAAACTTTGCAAAACGTGTCCGATGCAACTAAATTAAACACACTGTGCACCTTAAGAGTTTTGAAAAAACCCCGTAAACCTTTGTCTGCAATTACAATAGAAAAGGGTAGTTTAAAGCCAAAACAAATCTTGTTTCATCTAGTTTTAATTTCTATTGTCAGCACTGCGTACGCTTGGAGCAATTTAAACTTGCTCTTTGAAAGCAGTTTCACCTTACGGCAGAACTCGGAGGTCCTTTTCTAAATTGTTTACAATAGTGACAATTTCTTCCTTTTTAGTACAAACCATCCTGCTCGCTCACGATGGAGCATTGCTCCTCAAATTCACAATAATGAGAGTCGGTTTCTCGGACAAAAACAAAAAGGCATGTTTTACTACGAGATGGTAAGAATGAACTTTGTATAGGAACGTGCTCTGGAAGAAGAGAGCAATCTATTCCTACTCGCAAAAGATGGAGCATTGCTCTCAAACTGCGCAAAAGATGGAGCACTGCTCTCAAACTGCAGAGTATCGGCATGGATGCTCGCATTAAAACCAAAACGTGTGTTTGAGTGAGGTTTCACAATAAATACCGCCCAGAAGATCTAATTTTTTGTGGCAACAAAATACACAAAATGAATTTGGCGATGAGGGAGAAATTTTGCTCCACTGTTTGTTTATTCGCATCGTTGGAGAAAAGCTGGAGCCACATAGTTCCAAGTTGACAATAATAATTTTATTAACCAGCTGATGAAAATATACAAATGCTCAATAAATAAACAGGAAAGAGATAAGATGAACAGAGCTTGTCATGGAATGACTATGGATGTTTTTGTTTGCAACCAATTTGCAACGGAACTTGGCATGAAAAGAAGAGTCGATAACAAGCGTGTCTGGCCGAGTTGTTACCCACGGTGTGCTTGAAAAATCTGTTTTTCCGGTAAGACTGCTCGTATTAGACGGATAACAGGTCGATGATGAAGAAGAGAGCTTACACAAAGCTACTGTGTAAACGGTTACACTACAAAAACGTGTTTGGGCAGTGATCTCTAGGATATAAATATGACAGCTGGTACAGGTCTACTTTACTTCATACAACTGGATACGAGAGCAGTAACACAAACATGGCATCACATATTGAGATCCAACCTCCTCAATCTCTGTTACCTGCAGTTGATGAGGTCGAGAAAGTGACGCAGCAACGTTTAGCAGTCTTGGTTGGTCATATTTTTCGTCTTGCGTATGCTGCTGTTTGTGATGAAACCGTTCATCAAGCAAAGATGGATTCTTGTTATGGCTGTGAAACAAATCACCCAAGCCAAAGACATCATTCATGCTTGATGATGGACCAAGAGGATGCTTGGAGTTATTATTTCGACCGGGCGATAGACAAGATGGACCTGCTGCGTGTTTTAAACATTTCAAGGCAAGTATGCGCCGCTCTCGGATTCACCCTTCGCAACGATTGGGAAGATTACCTGACAGAGCTCACTCAGTTTCCAAGGACCTGGATTTATCTTTCCGTCTTAGAGCTCGAACACTACAAAGAGAACAGTGACTTAAAGGATCGGATCCTCACAGCCATATATTATGTTTTTAATGAAGTAACCACGTTTTCTACTGCAGAACATTGTGACAGTGCTGGATCTTCTGAGACAGAGCTCATAGATTTTGACAGTCTTATCGAGATTCGTACTCCTCAAGACAATCTAATGAAAAAGCAGCAAAATGTTGATCTCGATTTGCTAGTGAACGAGCTTGTAAACGATTTTTACTTTTAAAACGGAAAGAGGTGAGCGTACTTACATGCATTGATTTGATAATGTATATAATAAACGAATGATGGAATAACAAGTGTTGTCCTCACTCTTGTATACTTTGTCGAAAAAGAAAAACCAGGCA
>OX453283.1:8815293-8872793 GCA_949710005.1 Ricordea florida
GGGATGGGCGTTGCGACCACAGATCCAAATCGTAACTAACTTCTACTTTATTAGGCCATCCCCATAAAATGTTTCGTTTCCCGTCGCCCTCCCTCTCGGTCGGAGGTGGAGGTGTAGGTGGAGGTTCTTCCCTGTATAGGGGTGCCAATCGTACCCATGCCGGAGCCCGCAAGACCCCTTTCCAGGGTCAATTCTTCTTCCGACATCCCTAGAGTTAAGGTAAGGAAAGAAAGTAGAAGAAACTGGGCAGGAGTCATAAGAGCTTTGGTGATATCTTTCAATGACTCTTAAGGGTATTAATCCTAAACAGTGTCTGACACCAGTTGAAGAGGGCCCATGTAGAGTACCTCTTCGGGTGTGTGGTAAATCTCTGCCACGCACTGCTCCATTTTTATAAGGAAAGGGACGGTCATTAAAAAAGTTCTGGAGTGGGAAAGAATTACAAAAATATATTTAATTGCCCTGAGGCTACAAGACTTGCGTCGACTTTCCATCCAGTGGACTGACCAATGTTGAATTTAGCAGTGAGGTAGGCCTTCTGCTTTTCACTAAAACGGTACGTCTTCTTAGCTGGTCGCAACGCCCATCCCTCTGTTAAACGTTCTCTGGATTGTTTGTTTGCAACGCTGGTGGTTCTTAAGGTTGGCACGACACCGACACCCTCTTCTAAGACCTGCTGATAGCCAAGTTTTGCAAGATCCATAAGAGTGTGTTTTTCCAAGGACCCTATGCATTTCTCAGAGGATAGATGTCTCGTTAATGCCGAGATTTGGATCTGTGATACAGCGGGAAATTCTGAATACAAGATGATGTTTTTGTTAATGAAAATTTAAACGGAGATGGCTTGTGTGCTCCAGGAGATTCTGTTAGTTTTGATTGCACAGTCCTTCTTTATTCATTGACAATTGTGCGATGTTTTGCAGGTGACTACCTTAAAAGAAATAACTAAACGTTTTGTATTTCATTTTCACAAACCGTGTACAGCAAAACACGTGACTTGAAAAATGTGACAGGTAACACAACACGGAAAAACGAGATGAATTTGGCTTCTTCGTTTTCTGTGTTTATGGGAGGATTATTAACTCCCTATCTATAGTTCTAGTAAACAAATGAGTTAGTCTTTTTTATGAAATGTATAAACAAGACGGAGGGTTTTACTCTTCTCCTGTGGAACTTGGAGCACGTAACACGACATAAGATCAGTAAGTAAACATTCCTGATATTTACATAACTAAAACTTTGCGATGCGGGAAATCTAATTCTCAAGTCAGCATTATACTTTTTAAAGATTATTGTAATATATGTTTTATTTTGTTGAATCTTGTTTCGGTTTTTTGGACTTAACATTGAGTACGATAGCCAAGGGACGGACCATTTAAAATGGAACTGTCGATGGCCGGCCCTCATCTGTCATTTTATTTAATTTTAAAGGTCACTTGTAAAAATAAACTTACAATGGTTCATTTCTATCATACCTCAAAATATCAGTCTATTTTTACTGACATTGTTTGCTTGCTCCATGGTGCAACTGACAAATTGTTGATGTTGTCTATCTGGACCTTTTGTTCTTGCAAAAGTAAATGAAGCATCACTGGGTCACCTAAAGATAAATTTGATAAGTAATAATATTATTTCACTTATATTGAATAAATTGTGATAACTGCAAAGGTCCTTTCTTTCATTAAAAAGATTTCTCATTAGCTAAGTATGGTTTGTCCAACAACATTTAGGGCTACAAACCTTCCACTTCACCGCTCCTTTCTTTTGAAGTCAGGTACACACTCTTCTTAAACACTTCTGTGTTCATCACCTCACTGGAGAGTTGACAGGGTGCAATTAATGGAGGAATTTCCAAAATGTTTATGGACATCTTGTGGTCTGCCTTGGTGTAAGTGACAACCTCCACAAAATGAGATGTTGTTCTCTGTGGCACATCTTCTAGACTGCGCAATGTTTTGCTGTCATCTGGTCTATAGTCAACCTGTCCACAACAAAAAAAAAATCACAATTATCTAAGGAAGGTTAATAAATGGCAGCTAAAGCTTTAGTTCCATCTATTTCAGTGTTTTTGGAGAGCCCTGAGTTAGTGTCGGTATTGCCAGTCTCGTTAAAATTCTGGGTCAACAAACTTAAAACGTGCCCACAGTTTGGGTACTGGGTGCCGGAAACACTTGTCTATAAGCTTCACTTAATTATCAGTTCTGATTTTGGGCTTGAAATTGGGGGTTTGCCTTTTCAATGTGTTTTGTACACAACAGCAATTGATATTTGTATTTTTTTTATACAGGATCACCTGAATGCTAATCTACAGGAAATCTCCCTTGGATAGTGAGCAGAACAAGGTACAGTTTCATCTACTTACCCCAGAACCACTGCAGCAATTTTTGGCATTGCCATCTCCAAAGTAGACTGTGCCAATAGTTCCACAAACAACATCATCCATGTCACGACATGTCGACAATTCGAAGCAGTAACAATATTATTCATTTGTAAATGAAGACTGGAACTACCTACACCCCCACATGTTGATCTAATGCTTGTCATCTACATGTACATGTATACTGACCTGCAACTGACAGTAAAGCAGAAAACATGCAACTGATCTATGAGTTTTATGTCAGGTAAATTGAAACCCTTAAAGGAATAATGAAAAACAAGGTATTTTTTAAGGATTAATCATATTATATTTAATAATATTATTTAAGAAAAAGCACACCACTTAATTTGAAAAGTACGCATTTGAGCAAAAATGCTGTTTTTAGCTACAGTATTTCACAATATTGATACTGTTTATTTTCAAAATGATAATTGATATACATTAAGCATAACAATAATAATAACTTAATTTCAGTCTTGTGGTAGTTTAGTACAGCGTATGTGCTCTACTAATGGGAAGTATACAAAGCAAATTAAAGGAAATTAATTCAATTAAATTAGTAGTCAAAGGAAATGATAGGTTTTGTTGAGAAGGGAAAACTGGAGTACCCAGAGAAAAACCTCTTGGAGCAGAGTACAGAACCAACAAACTAAACCCACATTATCAATCCCCGTACACACTGGTTGAAGGAAAGAGCTCTCACCACTGCACTAAACCTGCCCCCCCCCCCCCCATAGAGAGTATAAAATAAAAGACAGAGGATGTACATAATAGCAAGAAAAAAAAGACTCAAACACTAACCTGTGGAACAGTAAGTACCAAAGACTTGAGCTTGCAGTCTATGATTGTGGAAAGTGGTACATTTCTCTTGAACAATTCCCTCCACTCCAATAATATTTCAATTGCAATGAGAACTTTATCTCCAGCATTAAACAAACCTGGAAAACGGACAACAAGATATGTATTAGAAAATATAAAATATTAGGAAAGTGAGATTCACTACATACATACATACATACATACATACATACATACATACATACATACATACATGCATGCATGCATGCATGCATGCATGCATGCATGCATGCATGCATGCATGCATACATACATACATACATACATACATACATACATACATACATACATACATACATACATACATACATACATACATACATACATACATACATACATACATACATACATACATACATACTTACCAATGCTCACTTGTGAGGACCATGTATGTATGCCTGCATTCTGGGGACACCCATTTCCAGGTCAGTTAAGAAAAAAAGGATATGTGCATTTTGAAGTACTCCTCACAAACGTTTACCCAGAGGCTTGACATCGTCAAAAATTTCAATCCTTCACTGTGGGGACAAATACGCATTGTACTTCTGGGGACATTTTCAAATCCCAGTTTTAACATCAACATTGTGGGGAACCATATTTTTTTATCTTAAAAAATAGGATTGAGGTTTCGGCTTTTCATGTACCCTCAAAGACAGGTTATCAAAGGCCATGATATTTCAAAATTATATTAAATACTACACTGGGGGGACAATCACACACTGCTTCAGCAGACTGTTTTTGAAGTCAGCACCCTCAGAGTCAGAGTATTTTAATATTATAGGGACGATTTTGTTGTGTGCCCTGTTTCTAATTGGTAAGCAAATCTGAGCAAAGTAAAAACTCAGAAATTCAAGATTTACTCACTACTTCTTAGGAACAATGTCACGATGAGAAAGAGTTTCTCTTTTCCCTTTTCCAAACAGAGAAGACAATACCTTAACGGAAATAACTTTTATATGGCGTATTTCAAAATAAATACAATCAGTTATGCCTACGCTGACTGTTCAAAAAATCAAATCTATTTCTATCTAGTGCTCGAGAAATGATACTCCTTATGCAATCCTTAACAAATGACCACTGTCTATTAGCCACACTCCGTTACTTTGTTCTATGCATTTTACACATCCAGTTTTTTCTTCTTTAACAATTTTTTTCTTGCAAAGTTTTTGCTCGAGAAATGATATTCCTTACGCAATCCTTAACAACTGACCACTGCCTATCAGCCAACACTCCGTTACTTTGTTCAATACATTTTACACATTCACTCTTTCCCGGCAAAATCTTCTTTTTTATGTTATTTCCGAGATGTTTGAAAATCTCATCTTTTTCTTGTTTCGTCCAAACATTGTGCTTCTTTGTCCTCTTGCGTGCACCGGCAACACCTGATGATAAGAACAGAAGCATATATATATATACTGCAGTCTGTTAATACATGAACAATAGAATAATTGAAAGCACTTTCAAACCAAATGTTACAGGCACAGGATCTAGTTGTAATCATTTCTGTTTTCCATTCTCAACACGTAACCAGAAAATTAATTGGAACCCCTAGGTCTCTGTTGTTAGCAAAATAGAAAGCTGCTTATCAAGGTAAGGGCGCCTCGGCATTATTCATGACGAGTAAGCACAGCACTGTTAGCCAACGTACCGATGTTCCCTTTTGTCTTTCAAGATAAAACTAGCCAATCGAACCAACAGTATTCAAACAGGCCTGCAGAAAAACCGACGAACATTCGACACATATTCGTGGGTTTCTTTCTTGATCATTCTTCCTGATCATAGGCAAAATGTAATACTACCTTTCCGCCGCATTCGACCATTCTGTTTTGACACTGATGTTCCATGTGACTTGGTAGACTTGACTGGCTGTTGGTGTTGAAAAGGTCAGAAAACAATGAAAAGAGGTAACAACATTAGATCTCTTCAACTGCGAACAGTTGATGCCGAGAAAACACATCTGAAACAGAGTCCTCTAATTCAGAAAACGTATCCCTCCACTCATACCACGATTTTTATTTCAACTAAAACGAGATGAAGGCTAATGAAGGCTAACTCGATGACCTTGCGGATTAATTAGCCTCCTTGCACTAAATAATAATCTCGTCTCCACTTTCTGATTCTCATACGCGTACTGTTTTTCTGTCTCACATATATTAAATGCAATTGTAATCGGTTTTGTGACAAATAAAGCGTCGTCGTTGTTGTAATGTCTACTGTTAGGTAAAAAGGGAAAAAACGCATTTAACAACAACGGAGAAACAATTGCCAACTCACCTGTTCAGTTTGCTGTCGATGTAAACTAGGTTGCACAGCATTAGTGCCATCACGTTCCCCTGATCCAGGAATAGAATACAAAAACAGAATTAAATAAACTCATCTTTGAAGTGGGAATTGCAAATTATTCATCAAAGAAAATAAGAGCAAAGTGACGAATACAGCAAAGCGAGCACTGGACAACTGTTGTCACTTCCAGCAACAAAGTTTTATCTTTTCATTAGTTTGTGATGAAAGCAGCAGGATACTGAGAGTGATCAGGATCTGCGTTCGTCTGTTTTGCATAGCCTGTAACGATGATGTCAAACAATCCCGCCTGCACCGAAACTAGACCACAACTGGTGACAGAACATAACTGAGTCGACGTGAATCCAGTTCCCCGGCCGAGGTACCCAGCAAAATAAAATTGAATATTGACAGCTTATCTGCAGTCGCCCCCAATAAAATTCGTAGCTCCGAGGAGGTGAGGGTTGAGTTCTGATTAGCGCGAATATTATACAGTTACACGTACAAAATGCATGTAAAGTGTAAAAGCAGCCCACGACTTAGACTTTTTTCAACAAAAAAACAATATTGAAATTATTTTTTAAATAAGATCAAAAACAATGTAAACAGAAATGTTATTAATTATAGATGTACCATTTTCTTTTGGCACTGATGTTTCACGTGCTGTCCTTGACTTGTCCGATCTTTGCTGTTACAGGGGAAGAATAATAATGTTATTACCACCACACAAATACAGGCCACGATATTCTCCATTAGTTTTAGCGACAAAAGCAAGTGCTGTGTATTCTCACGTCAAAATAAAAGGCAAAGCAATGAGGTATCAATAACATAGACACAAAGAATGTCCACTCACGCTTCCTTCTTGTGCACTTGGCCTGTCTTGCTCTGTATCAGTATTGCTGTCTTCGTCTGATTCAGAATCTATCTCATCTAAATGAGTAAGTGGAACAGTGTAAGAAGTGGAAGAGCAAAATAAATAAGTTACCAGTAAGCCTAGTAGTTGCAAAAATGTATAACACTAGCAAGCCTTCAATGAGATTACTCTTCTCCTCATTGTAAGGGTGTCTAGCTGTTAACAGACGTTCCACGGCAGATGAATTAATGAGCAACAATAATGATATCAGTTCCTTCCTTGGTTATGATGAAATCAGCCAACACTTAACCCTTTGACTACCAAAGTAAAATTTTCGTCAAACCAGGTGGTTCTAACTTTGTCATCTTTGGACAAAACCATGCAAAACAGTACTTTCCTGTGGTGATGTTAGTTTTTTTAATATTTTGTAAAATGATTTTTTCAAAGTTTTTGCGGTTTAGTACTTTTGTCCACTTGGTAGCCAGAGGGTTTAAACGTAACGTTGTCACTTTAGTCCCCATTAAACACAAGCTGTAGCACAAGCCCCTCTTAATGTACTGCCTCCTGGTACCTGCTGGGGAAACTGTTTGATACCGGAAGCCGGTCGTTTCGCATACAAGTCGTTTCGCATACAAGTCGATTCGCATACATCGAGGTCGTTTCGCATACAAGGTCTTGGTCGATTCGCATACATCGAAGTCGTTTCGCCGACACGATCTTGGTGGATTCGCATACATCGAAAAAGTGCAAAATACATTGAAAAAGTTCTCATAAACACTCTAACAAGATAGCTATAGGAAAGAGAAATAAACTTAACCTCAACCCGGCGATATGCGCGTGTTGTTATTATGTATCGTGCGTTATTTCTGTTCGGCACAGCGAACGCGTTGACAGCGCGTAGACTAAGTTCAAGTTTAACTTGCCATGCACTATATCTAGAAGAATTTTGTTATGTTGTTTAAATGCTTTTCGCGGTTTGATACTAAACCCGGCCACAAAATATCAAACGACCGACATCCGATCGTGTCGGCGAAACGACTTCGATGTATGCGAATCGACCAAGACCTTGTATGCGAAACGACCTCGATGTATGCGAATCGACTTGTATGCGAAACGACCGACATCCTTTGATACCTACCTGCTCCTGGGTCAATGTCTTTGTCCAGATCAATATCATCTAGGGATTTCCCAGCCCAGTGCTGGGTTTTGCCCTCATCCACTGTTGTAAGAATCTTTCCAACTTTGGCAAGCTCAATGGTTGATTCATGCAATCGGTAATATTCTCTGTGGACAGTGATATCATGACCTAAGTGACGGGCTAGCCAGTCCAGTTCATTTTCTTGAAGGTCTAAGATTTGTGACACTGTAGCCACATATTTTCGAAGCCTTGTACTTGTTACAGCTTCAGGTTTTTCAAGCTTCACCTCATCACTCGTAACAATCTTTCTCATACACTCCCATGGTCTTAAATGACCCAAGGAACCATTTCCAGTTGTTGCAAACAGGTAGGGGTTTCCTGGATTGATGCCAACCTCACTTCGCTTTTCCACTAAAACATCAATTGCTTGTTTAACCTCCTTTGTTAAGAGAAGTGGCACCTTCCGGCCCCGCTTTCCCTTAATTTCAACCATATCAAGCCTAGAAAAAAAAAGGAAAAAAAAAAACAAGTCAAATAATTGAACGAGAAATTAATATCAAAGGTGTGCAAGTTGTTTCATAAGCAACTTGGAGGCCATCTGGAAAACAGACAGGTTTAGGAGGATAGTGAATAGGGAAAATGGAAAAATGATAGGGCATACCTGAAATAATATACTTATAGTAAATTTCATGGACTTTTCAAGGCCCAGGGAAGCAACCAAGCAATTTTCAAAGACCATGATATTCTAAGATTTTTTCAAGACCTCAATATTGTAAAACCCATGGAAATAAAACCAAAACACAAAATTTGCTACCCCTTCCTATGGTCACCTCTAGCCATCCTCCCGCCCCCTCCCCCCCGCCCAAAATTCTTCACTGCTCTTGCAGAGGAGTAAGAAATGGTTTCTGTTTTTTTTTTTCTGGATCATTTTTGTTTCTAGAACCTGTTTGCACACAAGACATTTAGGGAAACATTGTTTCTCGTAATGCAAGTTTGTATACGTTAGTGACAGTGGCAACTTACTTTTTAAATTATTGCTACATGCAGATAACAAAGAGAATAGAGATGACTAGAAAGATGGGGACAAGCAATTGAAGAAACCATGTACTCTAACAAAACAGAGTCAATCTGAAAAGTAATAAAAGAAATAACCATACCTTTTAAGTAAGTGCTGTTCAATGCCATTGAGAGATGCTACAACATCTTGATTTGTGTTCTTGCTCCAGTCAGGACGATTGATGTAAGTCTCCAAATAAAGCCTAGCTGTTTCTCCCCCTCTCCGTTTGTTGAAAAGTATCAATCTGTTGAGCACAAATTCACTCAAGTCTCGCCAGTTTTGTAGGAGTGGTTTCTTTGTGCCTTGCAGTTGTTTAGTGAGTGCAATGATCTTTGATGTGATGAACCTCTTTAACTTCTGAAGGTCACTGGTCACAGGTAGAAGATCAGGTTGATTATATTTCCTATCATTCAGAGTTGTTATAGAGAGATGGCTGATACGGTAATTCCACTCTGCTTCCATTAGTTTCTCAAAATGTTCAACATCTTCCAGTACAGCTTTGTCTTTCTCCCGGAGTGCTTTCCCACGAACAACAGCAACACATTTCTTCAATGAGTGACCAATGTGCAATGCCAAGGAGGGTGTTCCAACTTCCTTTTCACCTCCCTTTACATAAAACTTAGAAATCTGCATGACACACTTCACAATAACATCAAACTTACTGGGACGAAGAAACTGCGACAAGTTGGCACTATCATTGTTTTCTGCCTCCCTCAGTGATATTAGCAGACGGGCAAGGTTTCGCATTTTTTGTGAAATGTCGTGAGATCTCTTTGTGCCAACCTTTTCTACCATCATGGTTCCAAGAGCAGAAATAACTGAATCATTCCGAGCTACAAGAGTGATATCATCTGATCTCATGGAGGCCACAACATTTTGGAACAGTGAGCTCCTACCAGGGCATATTGATGGCAAGATGAGCAATTTACTCTTAGTCTGAAGTTTCTGATACTTAATGTCTTCACCTCCATCATCATCCACATGACTACTTCTGAAGTTGCAGACTTTAACATGCCTCCAAAGGTCTTTTCTCTTCAAAAAGCCCAGACAGTCAGGGCAAGGCAGAAAGTCATCATGAGAACATTCCTCTTTCTCTCCTGGTCTTCGCATGACAATAAGTTGTCCACTTTTCGACTCCAACACACGTAAGTTGTGATGGAAATTGCCTTGGAGACGTAACTTTTCAAGGGCTTTCTTTCGTTCTTTTGAGCCACGTGGATATGCAAATGCTTTGGCTACCTCTGATTCATCACTGTGTTGATGTTCCAAATGGCGAGGAATTTTTGCATACAGCTTCTCACAGAAAAAACACGCCTGTCGTTTGTCATAGACTCTAGCATTGTCCTCCCTCTTCTTTACACAGGTTATTACAACTACAAAACAACCAAATGACACATCCAATATGAACAGAAAATTAATAACAGAGCTCAAATTCATGGCCTATGTGGTGGCCAATGCGTCAGTATTTCTCGGTGAAATTACAGATTAAAGTTTGGAAACCAAGTTCCTGAGTCTGCTTTCTTTTTGCCACAAATAAAGTGGGGGGGGGGGGGGGCTAATTAATTTGAATTAAGTTGTGTAGTACCTTCAAGTATCCACTTCGATTCACAATTTCAACATTTAAAGAAAGCCTCCTGACATCAATTAGGCTTAAAATACAAGGTCAGTGAGAGTCAAACTAAGTTTAAATCATTCTACAGTAATTTGAATTTCATTTTGAACTGACTTCAGGCAGGTTCACTGTGGTATCTTTGTTCCCTGACTTACATTTTTGTCCTTTGAAATGACTATACCTAAAGTAACTTCAATAAAATTCTATTATATTCCTGTGACAAGCCTTACCTTCATCGGCTACCTTTTGATCTTGCATCCCATCAATTCCAGTCTCTGATTCCCAAATTAAGGATTTAGTTCTTTGTTTTGTCTCTGTTGATGCACGTACATGTATTTTCACAGACTTATTCTGGCTAGTCCTGTCATGGAGTTGTTTCAAATCTAAGAGTTTGAAGATGGACCATATATGTTAAGTAAAATAACTTATTATTTTTCTCTTTCCCTCTTATTCATGTATGCTTTCCTCTCCCTGATCTAGTATTGCTGTTTCCAAATGACCAAATGTAACTCCATGTACCTATATAACAGTGGGAATGTACAGTGTACATGTGATTATTAACCCATAATGCCATGCAGATTTAATGTAACAGCAAAATATACAACTACACGCGCATGTATCTATCATGACCCAAACAAGTGAACATGTCCCCAGAATGTCACTCAGATTTTTTTCGTAATTATTTTAATGCAAACAAGTGTGCATTTCCAAACAATGTCACCCAGATTTTGTGCTACAGTAGAAACATTTTAATGTGCAACTATCTTCATAATGCAAACAAGCTGCAGAGAAGTCCCCACAATAAATAATAATAATAATAAGAAGAATAAAATATGTAAATATGTGATGTATATTGATGTTAGAGAATTAAGCTCATTTATTATTTTATCATTATTACCATGTAAAATAGAAAATAGTTTTGAGTTATATTCTTAGTTGTAATACTTAGGTTAGATTAGTAACTTGATGTACATATTTTTGTTGATATTAAAATAATAATAATAATAATAATGATAATGATGATAATGATAATGATAATGATAATGATAATGATAATAATAATAATAATAATAGGCCAGCTAGGTCAAATTAATTTTTCTAATTTGGACCTTAAAGGACTTAAGAGTAGGTAATTCCCATACCGTTTGGTTGAGTTTGAACCATATAAATGGCGCCTGATATTTTATATAGTGTTTTCCGAAACTAGTGGTGTCAAAACGTGGCATTTCGAAGTCACTGTTTCTTAAATTATAATGCATATCTTTACTCGTAAATAAATCCGCAACGCAGCTGGGTAGCAGCGTCTTGTAGTCGTCTATTATATAGACTGGGTACCTTGGCACGCTTGAGAAGCTCCTCATAAGTTTCTGTTACTGATTTGAAAACTGTGTGCAGTGCTCGCTCTTGAATTCGCTCAATTTTTCTCCTATCTGATGCTTTACAGGAGTTCCACACAAGATGACAGTATGTCAAATGTGGCATTATGGCTGTCTTATAAAGTATGCAGATTTTGTATAACTAACTTTTGTCATGAAAACAAGAAAACATCTCCCCATACAAGGTCACACAAATGATTGTAAAACAGCAACAACCAAACAGTATCACTTCCTCCAGAACATCACATAGTTTACCCTAAATTAAACTCATGACACATAGAATTCACAGGCAATAGCACAAAGATCGGTTGATAACACTGCAGATGCAATGCGATGAGCCTTAAAGCCCTGCCAAACCCCTGAAGGCCACCCTGCAGGTCATGTACTATAAATGGAGAAAACCACTGGCTGCATTAGCTCAAGTTCAACTTTGCCTAAATGCTATTTAGCCACATAAAAAAACAAATCCCACAACGTTTACTGCTTGTAATGACCTGGTTTGTCATATCAGACCACTAACTGCCCTCCATGACCAGCCTTACCCCTCCCTGTTGCCTTTCGATCCTGGCCCTTTTTCATTTTGCTTGAGTCGCTGGATTCCGTTAATGCACTTCTATCAGCATCTCCCTCCTCCTCATCACCAGTGTCTGATTCCATAACCAAGGCTTTTCTCCTCCATTTCTTCACTCTTGATGCATGCAGTTCCTCAGACTCTTCATCACTAGTGCTGTTATAGGGTCGTTTCACGTTATCTAATAGAGTTTCAAATAAGTTGATTTACTGGTACTGTAAGTGACTGATGACTTTTTGTTGTTATTGATTTGGTTTATCTATTGGCAAGCACAAATTGCCAATAACAATAAAAAAAACTTTTATGGAGCAGATACAGTGAAGGACCTATAAGGATGTTCATCCAAAGTAAGACATTGACATTTCTCAAGTCTGCCCCCAGATTTTGTATAGAAAGCTTGCACCAATAAAATATCTTTCATAATAGTGACAACTAAGTGACCATGCTACAGTATGTTCCCAAAAGGACACCTAGATTTTGAGTTACAGTAAGAAGGATGTAACTAATTTATGTCTTGCTACAGGAGAAAATAAAATGTGAAACTAATCTTCCATAATGCAAACAAGCCAAGAGAGGTCCCCCAAAAATTTGTTACCCAGATTTTGTATTAAAGCAAAAATGTACAAATATCTTAATAATTTTGTAATGAAAACATGTAGAAAATGCTGCCACACAGGTTCTTCCAGGACATTACAGAATTAATTTTCCCCTACAGAAAACAATTCCCACTAATTTCACTGCTTGTAATGACCTGGTTTGTCATATCAGACCACTAACTGCCCTCCATGACCAGCCTTACCCCTCCCTGTTGCCTTTCGATCCTGGCCCTTTTTCATTTTGCTTGAGTCGCTGGCTTCCGTTAATGCACTTCTATCAGCATCTCCCTCCTCCTCATCACCAGTGTCTGATTCCATAACCAAGGCTTTTCTCCTCCATTTCTTCACTCTTGATGCATGCAGTTCCTCAGGCTCTTCATCACTTGTGCTGTTATAGGGCTGTTTCCCACTACCTAATAGAGTTCAAGTAAGTTGATATACTGGTAAGTGACTGATATTTTTCCCATTATTGATTTGCTTAATCTATTTGGACAAATAATGGCCAATATTACCTTTTAATGTACAGATATAAAGAAGGAACCATAACAACAGCAATTTATTTACACTTATCCAAAGAACAAAAAAAATACAGTGGGTCAACACTTATAATACAAATCAGGAGTGAGGGACCCCTGTAATTAACTACATGGGCTAATTGAAACAGGTGGCCAGGTACACAAAGTCTAGAGAAAGCTCATAAAGAAGATGACAGCTAGCACGAATGTGCAACCATGCTTTGTAGTAAGTAGTCCCTATAAGGACACTTAGAGTTTGTTACAGTAGAAATGTGTAAGGTCACCCCAGATTAACAGCAGCATTAAATAGGTGAGTGTAAGTTCTCCCAGAAGTTTACAATCATAACAAACACACACACACACACACACACACACACACACACACACACACACACACACACACACACACACACACACACAAATAGGGTACATCATAGGGTAAATGTGTGGGCTACAAATACACAGGACAAAGTTATGCAACAGTACACAAGAAGTTGAAAAGTTGCAGTGATGTTTCTATTGCAAATGTTATTAACACGAGGAAATCAACCAGTTAAAACAATGGTTGGGAGCACATAGGTCATCTCGATTGTTATTGGCCAAAGGGAGATCACGTGATGTTTTCAGATGGACACACCACTTCGATAGCATAGTGTGGAGCTACCACAGGTAGCCCACACAAAAAGCACCAGTTACAGATCATTTACATTGGCCTCATGATCAGTTTACTGTATAATATCACGGGTGACAAATTACTCCTTAATTTTGGCATAAAATTTCAGCTGTAATTTATAATTTCACAGTTGAAATTAGAAAATTGCTATGGCAATGCTTTCTTGATATAATAAAAACAAGTACAAAACCCAGGATTGTGAGCATAATTTGTCACCCATGATATTAAAAGGTAACCTAATGGTAAACTCATGAAATTAGGAAATAATTTCACAAACGCACGTGAAATTATTTCCTAAATTTACTTGTCACCATTTCATTACCCATACAAATACTTTGTGTGCATTTAAGTGTGAGTTAATTTATTACCTAACCTCACCTTTACTAGTTCTGCTTTTTTTAATGCATTTAACAGCCAGTCTTGCTCTTTGAGATTTTCCCACACTTCTGGAGACACTAGCTACACTTGAAATTCCATAAGCACTGGCCCCTCTTTCTCCATCACTGTCAGTCTTAGACTTGGGAAACAAAGTCTTGCTTGTAGACATGTTACCACATGTAGTTTCACAGAGTTCCTCAGGCGCATCATAAGAACAGCCATTGTGGTGTTGTTTCCGAGTATAACCTTTTAAAAAAAAAAACAGCAAAAGCATTTTCTACAGTTAATCCAACTGCATAGGCTCTTTTGAGGCCTGCTTCAGCCTCAAAGCCTTTTTTTCTCAGGCACAATTTTTCACTTCCGTCAATTTATCAAACACTGGCACGATGCAAGGCAGTGAGGCATAACAAATAGCTACATACATGTGTAACAGCTAAACCTAACCCTATAATCTTCCCCAAGACCTAATTTAGACTTAATGTTTTTAATCTAAAGAGTCGCTTTTACCTGGTACAAAAAGATCTTGACCATTTTCTTCTGAGCTATCAGGAACAAAGTCTGTGTCAGTTGACATATCACCTGGTGCTTCCTGGTTGAAGAAAATAAAGCCACAATGGTTTTTTTTTTTTTGAGGAACAAAGGAATTGTTTCCAGAGTAAATTTTTAAAATGACATGTACATTATTGTATGATTACCGGTAAGTACTTCAGGAAGTAGTAAACAAAGCTTTGACATTTCATGCAGAAGCAGCCAAACATGCTCACCAAAAATTATGTACAAAGACAATCTTTTATCTAATACTTGTTGACTTACATCTGCATTCATGTGCATAACATCATGTATTGTAACCGAGTTGTACTTAACAATTTTAATACCGATGTAGTTTAATGGGCATGATTCTTCATTCCCCTTTACCTTCCATAGCATGAATCAATAAATGTATTCAATTGACATTCATAGTGTTCCTATTCATTACAGCTATGCAAATAAATGTCATATCTCACCTCAGCTGGGTGACCATACAATAATGCCAGGGGTATCGGTATCCCTAATGATGCAACAAATAACATGTACATGTAGATAATACATTTATAAGGAATTCTAGAGGTGACCCACAGAATGTACTCGTGTGTGGGCAATTGCATTATGATTTCAGTTGTTTGAAGAAATCTTTATAAATAATTAATTAATGACAAAATACATATATCACCCCACTTCACTTATGGTTTACAGTGCCATCTATTTAAACCAATATATATATTGTGCAGCACATGTTGGGGAACAAAATTACAAATTACTTTGACGCTGACCTGAAAGGCTTTAGTGTTGTGACTAATACCTATGACTGCCTGTGGAAGAGAGCCCTATGGCTCAGTTCTGGCAAATGGGATGTTACAATGTGGCTTTTGTGACATGCCACTCACTGTGGCTTTGTCAGAGCCCTCTACAGGCAGGGCAGACATGTTATCCATGTCTTGGTCTTGTGTCTTGCACTTAATTCCAGCTCTAATGGGTTTCAGTTATACAGGCAAATGACCATGTTCCCACAATGTTACCCAGATTTTGTGTAAGTACACCAGGAATTGGGAATAGGAATAACTGTCTTACATAATGTACAGGGTTGTCAAAATAAGCCGGTAACCGGCACATTTCACCCGCTATTCCGAATACTGCACCGGCTACTCCGACTGTAGGTTTGTTCTGGGCATGGTATTGCGCAAAATCATACCCAACCTGAACAAAGTGCATGAATTACAGAAGCTGCCTTACTCTATAGACAGACTGCTTCTCAGAAACCTACAGACAACCCTGAATGCAGCCAAGTGACCATGTCCCCACAGTGTTACCCAGATTTTGTGTAAGTACATCAGGAAGGAATAGGAATAACATTACTATCTTACAAAAAATTATACAGCCAAATGACCATGTCCCCACAATGTTACCCAGATTTTGTGTCAGTACACCAGGAAGGATTAGGAATAACATTACTATCTTAAAAATTATACAGCCAAATGTTACCCAGATTTTGTGTAAGTACACCAGGAATTGGGATGAGGAAAACGGTCTTACATAATGCAACCAAGTGCCTACGTCCCCTCAATGTTTCCCAGAAATTATTTATCATAATGTAACAGCAGAAAGGTGTAACAGGGTTCGTGCTGGGGTGAGTTAACAGAATTAAAGGAATTTTTAAGGACCAAAATACAATTTTTAAGGAGTATTCTGTATGTTTGTTTCTTTGAAAAAAAAAAGGAAATAACTGCCATTGTTTCTATTTATTATTCATGCACAATATGCTACTATTGCATAACTGAATATAAATTTAATAATAATGATGAAACAGAGGAAGTATTGTGAATAATGTGAACATAACATCATAACATGAAATGGAACTTCCCCACAAAATGTACAATGTCAATAAAGGTATAAACACCATCTAACAAATTGTGAAATGTTTCCTGTTAAAATTTAATGTTTGAGCTTTGCTAGACAAGAAAAAAGGAGTTCTTAAGGGGTTTTTCCTGACTTTTGTAAATTTGAGGAGTTTTTAAGCACCCTTTAAAAAGTAAATCAAATCTAAGGAGTTTTTAAGGAGTTTAAGGAGTAGCACGAACCCTGGTGTAATTACAGCTGTTGCATCTTTCTTAATGCAAACAAGATAACAAGCCATGTCTTCACTGTCTTACCCAGAATTTCTGTAATACAACATTACTAATATCTTACAAAAATTATATAGCCAAATGACCACGTCCCTATAATGTTACCCAGATTTTGTGTAAGTACGCCAAGAAGGAATAGGAATAACATTACTATCTTACAAAAATTATACAGCCAAATGACCATGTCCCCACAATGTTACCCAGATTTTGTGTAAGTACACCAGGAAGGATTAGGAATGACTATCTTTTATGACATGTTACCAAATGACCATGTCCCCACAATGTTACCCAGATTTTGTGTAAGTACGCCAAGAATTGGGATCAGGAATGACTGTGTTACATAATGAAACTAGGTGACCATGTCCCCACAGTGTTACCCAGATTTTGTGTAAGTACATCAGGAAGGAATAGGAATAACATTACTATCTTACAAAAATTATACAGCCAAATGACCATGTCCCCACAATGTTACCCAGATTTTGTGTAAACTTGTACACCAGAAATTGGGATTACTAAGGAATAACTGTCTTACGTAATGCAGCCAAGTCACCATATGCATGTCCCCACATTAATGTTACCCAGAATTTATCATACTGTAACAGCTGAAAGGTGTAATTACAGCAGCTGCATTTTTCTTAATGCAAACAAGATAACAAGCCATGTCTTCACACATGTCACACAAATTAATTCTTGTATAACAGCATTAACCAAACTTCAGAACAATGCACAATAGAAATTACCAACTCGTTTACACTACAGTTCTTCCACTGACCTCATTTGTTGTAATCTGGCAACTGTCCTGCATGACTAGACTTACCCTTGTCAGCTGCTTTTTGATGTGAGAACTTGTCCTTGTCACTGGAGTCAACAGCTTCTTTTAATGGCCGGCCTGCATTTTCCTCCCCATCTGCATAACCAGTCTCTGAAAC
This sequence comes from Ricordea florida, assembly GCA_949710005.1. NCBI lineage: Eukaryota > Metazoa > Cnidaria > Anthozoa > Corallimorpharia > Ricordeidae > Ricordea > Ricordea florida. The sequence goes on from OX453283.1 coordinate 8,833,167, forward strand.
AATGGCTTGACTACTTGATTTTCCCTCTCTTGATAACTGCAGTGCCTCAGACTCTTCACCACCTGTTTAGTTATGGACTTGTTTTAGCTAATCTGACACTTGCAATTTCTAAGTAACCTGCTTTACAGGGATAAAATGAATTTACAGCACAATGTATTTTCTTTTCCCTGTTATTGATTTGGTTTTTGTGCAATGCATTTTTAAAATGTCAATTAAGATTGTTTCTATATATTGTAAAAATATAATGTAACACCAGTATCACAAAACCTCAGCAAAAGAAAAGAAACTGTCAAAACTCAAAGAGCTGAAGTCATGTCCCCACAATGTTACCCAGATTTTCTATAATACATCATTACTAATATCTTACAAAAATTATACAGCAAAATGACCATGTCCCTATAATGTTGCCAACATTTTTTGTAAGCACATCAGGAAGGATTAGGAATGACTATCCTTTATGACATATGCTACCAAATGACCATGTCCCCACAATGTTACCCAGATTTTGTGTAAGTACGCCAAGAATTGGGATCAGGAATGACTATGTTACATAATGAAACCAGGTGACCATGTCCCCACAGTGTTACCCAGATTTTGTGTAAGTACATCAGGAAGGAATAGGAATAACATTACTATCTTACAAAAATTATACAGCCAAATGACCATGTCCCCACAATGTTACCCGGATTTTGTGTAAGTACACCAGGAAGGATTAGGAATAACATTACTATCTTAAACAAAAATAATATACAGCCAAATGACCATGTCCCCACAATGTTACCCAGATTTTGTGTCAGTACACCAGGAAGGATTAGGAATAACATTACTATCTTACAACTAGAACTTCTTTTCAGAAAGTGAAAATGCTGCGATTTGACTTTTAAGATATACAAAAAGTAATAGAGGTACCAAAGAAAAGCAGAGACATTTTTTTTTACATTCAATAATGTATTTATTAAATATAAACTTTAAACTATAAAATTTTAACAGCTGACATCATTCATCATGTTAGGTGTGAGGTTTTGATTTTGTGCCACGTTGGGCATTTTTGGCTGTTGACACAAGTCAATAGTTTCGCTGTTATGCTTTGTCTCATTGGTTGTTCGTATCGTTGAGCAAAGGACTCGATCAGACAGATAGTTCAAAGAAATCGTCTCTTCGTCAGGTGTAGATAAGTCTTCAAAAGCTTTTAGGTACATATCATCTCCTTCGATTAGAACTCTATCGATTAGCGTTGGTCGACCATGTGATAATATCGCTCAAATTGGCACATAACAAAGCTGAAAGACTAATAAAAGCACAGTCTTCCTAGAAATATCGGTGAAACGATTATTACCTTGATGAATACTTCCACAAGCGAAAAAAGTAGAATTTAGCATGATAAATTTCGTAACCTACCCAGTAAGAAGAACGCAGATCCAAGAGAACCCTCGTGGTTGTGAGTTGGCTCATGTCTTTTGTAGGCTACCGCTGATTACATAATGACAAACACTTCATGCGCTCGAAGTAATTTATGTATCCATGGTGATTAATTTACGCGGACATCAAGAAAATAATCGAGAGCCTCTCTGCATTACTATCAGGCACCACAGGAAGCCCAACTTCGCGAATAGTTTCATGTTACCAAATGACCATGTCCCCACAATGTTACCCAGATTTTGTGTAAGTAAACCAGGAAGGATTAGGAATGACTATCCTTTATGACATGTTACCAAATGACCATGTCCCCACAATGTTACCCAGATTTTGTGTAAGAACGCCAAGAATTGGGATCAGGAATGACTGTGTTACATAATGCAACCAAGTGACCATGTCCCCACAGTGTTACCCAGATTTTGTGTAAGTACATCAGGAAGGAATAGAAATAACATTACTATCTTACAAAAATTATACAGCCAAATGACCATGTTACCACAATGTTACCCAGATTTTGTGTAAGTACACCAGGAATTGGGATTACTAAGGAATAACTGTCTTACATAATGCAGCCAAGTCACCATGTCCCCTCATTAATGTTACCCAGAATTTATCATACTGTAACAGCTGAAAGGTGTAATTACAGCAGCTGCATTTTTCTTAATGCAAACAAGATAACAAGCCATGTCTTCACACATGTCACACAAATTAATTCTTGTATAACAGCATTAACCAAACTTCAGAACAATGCACAATAGAAATTACCAACTCGTTTACACTACAGTTCTTCCACTGACCTCATTTGTTGTAATCTGGCAACTGTCCTGCATGACTAGACTTACCCTTGTCAGCTGCTTTTTGATGTGAGAACTTGTCCTTGTCACTGGAGTCAACAGCTTCTTTTAATGGCCGGCCTGCATTTTCCTCCCCATCTGCATAACCTGTCTCTGGAACGATGGCTTGACTACTTGATTTTCCCTCTCTTGATAACTGCAGTGCCTCAGACTCTTCACCACCTGTTTAGTTATGGACTTGTTTTAGCTAATCTGACACTTGCAATTTCTAAGTAACCTGCTTTACAGGGATAAAATGAATTTACAGCACAATGTATTTTCTTTTCCCTGTTATTGATTTGGTTTTTGTGCAATGCATTTTTAAAATGTCAATTAAGATTGTTTCTATATATTGTAAAAATATAATGTAACACCAGTATCACAAAACCTCAGCAAAAGAAAAGAAACTGTCAAAACTCAAAGAGCTGAAGTCATGTCCCCACAATGTTACCCAGATTTTCTATAATACATCATTACTAATATCTTACAAAAATTATACAGCAAAATGACCATGTCCCTATAATGTTGCCAACATTTTTTGTAAGCACATCAGGAAGGATTGGGAATGACTATCCTTTATGACATATGCTACCAAATGACCATGTCCCCACAATGTTACCCAGATTTTGTGTAAGTACGCCAAGAATTGGGATCAGGAATGACTATGTTACATAATGAAACCAGGTGACCATGTCCCCACAGTGTTACCCAGATTTTGTGTAAGTACATCAGGAAGGAATAGGAATAACATTACTATCTTACAAAAATTATACAGCCAAATGACCATGTCCCCACAATGTTACCCGGATTTTGTGTAAGTACACCAGGAAGGATTAGGAATAACATTACTATCTTAAACAAAAATAATATACAGCCAAATGACCATGTCCCCACAATGTTACCCAGATTTTGTGTCAGTACACCAGGAAGGATTAGGAATAACATTACTATCTTACAACTAGAACTTCTTTTCAGAAAGTGAAAATGCTGCGATTTGACTTTTAAGATATACAAAAAGTAATAGAGGTACCAAAGAAAAGCAGAGACATTTTTTTTTACATTCAATAATGTATTTATTAAATATAAACTTTAAACTATAAAATTTTAACAGCTGACATCATTCATCATGTTAGGTGTGAGGTTTTGATTTTGTGCCACGTTGGGCATTTTTGGCTGTTGACACAAGTCAATAGTTTCGCTGTTATGCTTTGTCTCATTGGTTGTTCGTATCGTTGAGCAAAGGACTCGATCAGACAGATAGTTCAAAGAAATCGTCTCTTCGTCAGGTGTAGATAAGTCTTCAAAAGCTTTTAGGTACATATCATCTCCTTCGATTAGAACTCTATCGATTAGCGTTGGTCGACCATGTGATAATATCGCTCAAATTGGCACATAACAAAGCTGAAAGACTAATAAAAGCACAGTCTTCCTAGAAATATCGGTGAAACGATTATTACCTTGATGAATACTTCCACAAGCGAAAAAAGTAGAATTTAGCATGATAAATTTCGTAACCTACCCAGTAAGAAGAACGCAGATCCAAGAGAACCCTCGTGGTTGTGAGTTGGCTCATGTCTTTTGTAGGCTACCGCTGATTACATAATGACAAACACTTCATGCGCTCGAAGTAATTTATGTATCCATGGTGATTAATTTACGCGGACATCAAGAAAATAATCGAGAGCCTCTCTGCATTACTATCAGGCACCACAGGAAGCCCAACTTCGCGAATAGTTTCATGTTACCAAATGACCATGTCCCCACAATGTTACCCAGATTTTGTGTAAGTAAACCAGGAAGGATTAGGAATGACTATCCTTTATGACATGTTACCAAATGACCATGTCCCCACAATGTTACCCAGATTTTGTGTAAGAACGCCAAGAATTGGGATCAGGAATGACTGTGTTACATAATGCAACCAAGTGACCATGTCCCCACAGTGTTACCCAGATTTTGTGTAAGTACATCAGGAAGGAATAGAAATAACATTACTATCTTACAAAAATTATACAGCCAAATGACCATGTTACCACAATGTTACCCAGATTTTGTGTAAGTACACCAGGAATTGGGATTACTAAGGAATAACTGTCTTACATAATGCAGCCAAGTCACCATGTCCCCTCATTAATGTTACCCAGAATTTATCATACTGTAACAGCTGAAAGGTGTAATTACAGCAGCTGCATTTTTCTTAATGCAAACAAGATAACAAGCCATGTCTTCACACATGTCACACAAATTAATTCTTGTATAACAGCATTAACCAAACTTCAGAACAATGCACAATAGAAATTACCAACTCGTTTACACTACAGTTCTTCCACTGACCTCATTTGTTGTAATCTGGCAACTGTCCTGCATGACTAGACTTACCCTTGTCAGCTGCTTTTTGATGTGAGAACTTGTCCTTGTCACTGGAGTCAACAGCTTCTTTTAATGGCCGGCCTGCATTTTCCTCCCCATCTGCATAACCTGTCTCTGGAACGATGGCTTGACTACTTGATTTTCCCTCTCTTGATAACTGCAGTGCCTCAGACTCTTCACCACCTGTTTAGTTATGGACTTGTTTTAGCTAATCTGACACTTGCAATTTCTAAGTAACCTGCTTTACAGGGATAAAATGAATTTACAGCACAATGTATTTTCTTTTCCCTGTTATTGATTTGGTTTTTGTGCAATGCATTTTTAAAATGTCAATTAAGATTGTTTCTATATATTGTAAAAATATAATGTAACACCAGTATCACAAAACCTCAGCAAAAGAAAAGAAACTGTCAAAACTCAAAGAGCTGAAGTCATGTCCCCACAATGTTACCCAGATTTTCTATAATACATCATTACTAATATCTTACAAAAATTATACAGCAAAATGACCATGTCCCTATAATGTTGCCAACATTTTTTGTAAGCACATCAGGAAGGATTGGGAATGACTATCCTTTATGACATATGCTACCAAATGACCATGTCCCCACAATGTTACCCAGATTTTGTGTAAGTACGCCAAGAATTGGGATCAGGAATGACTATGTTACATAATGAAACCAGGTGACCATGTCCCCACAGTGTTACCCAGATTTTGTGTAAGTACATCAGGAAGGAATAGGAATAACATTACTATCTTACAAAAATTATACAGCCAAATGACCATGTCCCCACAATGTTACCCGGATTTTGTGTAAGTACACCAGGAAGGATTAGGAATAACATTACTATCTTAAACAAAAATAATATACAGCCAAATGACCATGTCCCCACAATGTTACCCAGATTTTGTGTCAGTACACCAGGAAGGATTAGGAATAACATTACTATCTTACAACTAGAACTTCTTTTCAGAAAGTGAAAATGCTGCGATTTGACTTTTAAGATATACAAAAAGTAATAGAGGTACCAAAGAAAAGCAGAGACATTTTTTTTTACATTCAATAATGTATTTATTAAATATAAACTTTAAACTATAAAATTTTAACAGCTGACATCATTCATCATGTTAGGTGTGAGGTTTTGATTTTGTGCCACGTTGGGCATTTTTGGCTGTTGACACAAGTCAATAGTTTCGCTGTTATGCTTTGTCTCATTGGTTGTTCGTATCGTTGAGCAAAGGACTCGATCAGACAGATAGTTCAAAGAAATCGTCTCTTCGTCAGGTGTAGATAAGTCTTCAAAAGCTTTTAGGTACATATCATCTCCTTCGATTAGAACTCTATCGATTAGCGTTGGTCGACCATGTGATAATATCGCTCAAATTGGCACATAACAAAGCTGAAAGACTAATAAAAGCACAGTCTTCCTAGAAATATCGGTGAAACGATTATTACCTTGATGAATACTTCCACAAGCGAAAAAAGTAGAATTTAGCATGATAAATTTCGTAACCTACCCAGTAAGAAGAACGCAGATCCAAGAGAACCCTCGTGGTTGTGAGTTGGCTCATGTCTTTTGTAGGCTACCGCTGATTACATAATGACAAACACTTCATGCGCTCGAAGTAATTTATGTATCCATGGTGATTAATTTACGCGGACATCAAGAAAATAATCGAGAGCCTCTCTGCATTACTATCAGGCACCACAGGAAGCCCAACTTCGCGAATAGTTTCATGTTACCAAATGACCATGTCCCCACAATGTTACCCAGATTTTGTGTAAGTAAACCAGGAAGGATTAGGAATGACTATCCTTTATGACATGTTACCAAATGACCATGTCCCCACAATGTTACCCAGATTTTGTGTAAGAACGCCAAGAATTGGGATCAGGAATGACTGTGTTACATAATGCAACCAAGTGACCATGTCCCCACAGTGTTACCCAGATTTTGTGTAAGTACATCAGGAAGGAATAGAAATAACATTACTATCTTACAAAAATTATACAGCCAAATGACCATGTTACCACAATGTTACCCAGATTTTGTGTAAGTACACCAGGAATTGGGATTACTAAGGAATAACTGTCTTACATAATGCAGCCAAGTCACCATGTCCCCTCATTAATGTTACCCAGAATTTATCATACTGTAACAGCTGAAAGGTGTAATTACAGCAGCTGCATTTTTCTTAATGCAAACAAGATAACAAGCCATGTCTTCACACATGTCACACAAATTAATTCTTGTATAACAGCATTAACCAAACTTCAGAACAATGCACAATAGAAATTACCAACTCGTTTACACTACAGTTCTTCCACTGACCTCATTTGTTGTAATCTGGCAACTGTCCTGCATGACTAGACTTACCCTTGTCAGCTGCTTTTTGATGTGAGAACTTGTCCTTGTCACTGGAGTCAACAGCTTCTTTTAATGGCCGGCCTGCATTTTCCTCCCCATCTGCATAACCTGTCTCTGGAACGATGGCTTGACTACTTGATTTTCCCTCTCTTGATAACTGCAGTGCCTCAGACTCTTCACCACCTGTTTAGTTATGGACTTGTTTTAGCTAATCTGACACTTGCAATTTCTAAGTAACCTGCTTTACAGGGATAAAATGAATTTACAGCACAATGTATTTTCTTTTCCCTGTTATTGATTTGGTTTTTGTGCAATGCATTTTTAAAATGTCAATTAAGATTGTTTCTATATATTGTAAAAATATAATGTAACACCAGTATCACAAAACCTCAGCAAAAGAAAAGAAACTGTCAAAACTCAAAGAGCTGAAGTCATGTCCCCACAATGTTACCCAGATTTTCTATAATACATCATTACTAATATCTTACAAAAATTATACAGCAAAATGACCATGTCCCTATAATGTTGCCAACATTTTTTGTAAGCACATCAGGAAGGATTGGGAATGACTATCCTTTATGACATATGCTACCAAATGACCATGTCCCCACAATGTTACCCAGATTTTGTGTAAGTACGCCAAGAATTGGGATCAGGAATGACTATGTTACATAATGAAACCAGGTGACCATGTCCCCACAGTGTTACCCAGATTTTGTGTAAGTACATCAGGAAGGAATAGGAATAACATTACTATCTTACAAAAATTATACAGCCAAATGACCATGTCCCCACAATGTTACCCGGATTTTGTGTAAGTACACCAGGAAGGATTAGGAATAACATTACTATCTTAAACAAAAATAATATACAGCCAAATGACCATGTCCCCACAATGTTACCCAGATTTTGTGTCAGTACACCAGGAAGGATTAGGAATAACATTACTATCTTACAACTAGAACTTCTTTTCAGAAAGTGAAAATGCTGCGATTTGACTTTTAAGATATACAAAAAGTAATAGAGGTACCAAAGAAAAGCAGAGACATTTTTTTTTACATTCAATAATGTATTTATTAAATATAAACTTTAAACTATAAAATTTTAACAGCTGACATCATTCATCATGTTAGGTGTGAGGTTTTGATTTTGTGCCACGTTGGGCATTTTTGGCTGTTGACACAAGTCAATAGTTTCGCTGTTATGCTTTGTCTCATTGGTTGTTCGTATCGTTGAGCAAAGGACTCGATCAGACAGATAGTTCAAAGAAATCGTCTCTTCGTCAGGTGTAGATAAGTCTTCAAAAGCTTTTAGGTACATATCATCTCCTTCGATTAGAACTCTATCGATTAGCGTTGGTCGACCATGTGATAATATCGCTCAAATTGGCACATAACAAAGCTGAAAGACTAATAAAAGCACAGTCTTCCTAGAAATATCGGTGAAACGATTATTACCTTGATGAATACTTCCACAAGCGAAAAAAGTAGAATTTAGCATGATAAATTTCGTAACCTACCCAGTAAGAAGAACGCAGATCCAAGAGAACCCTCGTGGTTGTGAGTTGGCTCATGTCTTTTGTAGGCTACCGCTGATTACATAATGACAAACACTTCATGCGCTCGAAGTAATTTATGTATCCATGGTGATTAATTTACGCGGACATCAAGAAAATAATCGAGAGCCTCTCTGCATTACTATCAGGCACCACAGGAAGCCCAACTTCGCGAATAGTTTCATGTTACCAAATGACCATGTCCCCACAATGTTACCCAGATTTTGTGTAAGTAAACCAGGAAGGATTAGGAATGACTATCCTTTATGACATGTTACCAAATGACCATGTCCCCACAATGTTACCCAGATTTTGTGTAAGAACGCCAAGAATTGGGATCAGGAATGACTGTGTTACATAATGCAACCAAGTGACCATGTCCCCACAGTGTTACCCAGATTTTGTGTAAGTACATCAGGAAGGAATAGAAATAACATTACTATCTTACAAAAATTATACAGCCAAATGACCATGTTACCACAATGTTACCCAGATTTTGTGTAAGTACACCAGGAATTGGGATTACTAAGGAATAACTGTCTTACATAATGCAGCCAAGTCACCATGTCCCCTCATTAATGTTACCCAGAATTTATCATACTGTAACAGCTGAAAGGTGTAATTACAGCAGCTGCATTTTTCTTAATGCAAACAAGATAACAAGCCATGTCTTCACACATGTCACACAAATTAATTCTTGTATAACAGCATTAACCAAACTTCAGAACAATGCACAATAGAAATTACCAACTCGTTTACACTACAGTTCTTCCACTGACCTCATTTGTTGTAATCTGGCAACTGTCCTGCATGACTAGACTTACCCTTGTCAGCTGCTTTTTGATGTGAGAACTTGTCCTTGTCACTGGAGTCAACAGCTTCTTTTAATGGCCGGCCTGCATTTTCCTCCCCATCTGCATAACCTGTCTCTGGAACGATGGCTTGACTACTTGATTTTCCCTCTCTTGATAACTGCAGTGCCTCAGACTCTTCACCACCTGTTTAGTTATGGACTTGTTTTAGCTAATCTGACACTTGCAATTTCTAAGTAACCTGCTTTACAGGGATAAAATGAATTTACAGCACAATGTATTTTCTTTTCCCTGTTATTGATTTGGTTTTTGTGCAATGCATTTTTAAAATGTCAATTAAGATTGTTTCTATATATTGTAAAAATATAATGTAACACCAGTATCACAAAACCTCAGCAAAAGAAAAGAAACTGTCAAAACTCAAAGAGCTGAAGTCATGTCCCCACAATGTTACCCAGATTTTCTATAATACATCATTACTAATATCTTACAAAAATTATACAGCAAAATGACCATGTCCCTATAATGTTGCCAACATTTTTTGTAAGCACATCAGGAAGGATTGGGAATGACTATCCTTTATGACATATGCTACCAAATGACCATGTCCCCACAATGTTACCCAGATTTTGTGTAAGTACGCCAAGAATTGGGATCAGGAATGACTATGTTACATAATGAAACCAGGTGACCATGTCCCCACAGTGTTACCCAGATTTTGTGTAAGTACATCAGGAAGGAATAGGAATAACATTACTATCTTACAAAAATTATACAGCCAAATGACCATGTCCCCACAATGTTACCCGGATTTTGTGTAAGTACACCAGGAAGGATTAGGAATAACATTACTATCTTAAACAAAAATAATATACAGCCAAATGACCATGTCCCCACAATGTTACCCAGATTTTGTGTCAGTACACCAGGAAGGATTAGGAATAACATTACTATCTTACAACTAGAACTTCTTTTCAGAAAGTGAAAATGCTGCGATTTGACTTTTAAGATATACAAAAAGTAATAGAGGTACCAAAGAAAAGCAGAGACATTTTTTTTTACATTCAATAATGTATTTATTAAATATAAACTTTAAACTATAAAATTTTAACAGCTGACATCATTCATCATGTTAGGTGTGAGGTTTTGATTTTGTGCCACGTTGGGCATTTTTGGCTGTTGACACAAGTCAATAGTTTCGCTGTTATGCTTTGTCTCATTGGTTGTTCGTATCGTTGAGCAAAGGACTCGATCAGACAGATAGTTCAAAGAAATCGTCTCTTCGTCAGGTGTAGATAAGTCTTCAAAAGCTTTTAGGTACATATCATCTCCTTCGATTAGAACTCTATCGATTAGCGTTGGTCGACCATGTGATAATATCGCTCAAATTGGCACATAACAAAGCTGAAAGACTAATAAAAGCACAGTCTTCCTAGAAATATCGGTGAAACGATTATTACCTTGATGAATACTTCCACAAGCGAAAAAAGTAGAATTTAGCATGATAAATTTCGTAACCTACCCAGTAAGAAGAACGCAGATCCAAGAGAACCCTCGTGGTTGTGAGTTGGCTCATGTCTTTTGTAGGCTACCGCTGATTACATAATGACAAACACTTCATGCGCTCGAAGTAATTTATGTATCCATGGTGATTAATTTACGCGGACATCAAGAAAATAATCGAGAGCCTCTCTGCATTACTATCAGGCACCACAGGAAGCCCAACTTCGCGAATAGTTTCATGTTACCAAATGACCATGTCCCCACAATGTTACCCAGATTTTGTGTAAGTAAACCAGGAAGGATTAGGAATGACTATCCTTTATGACATGTTACCAAATGACCATGTCCCCACAATGTTACCCAGATTTTGTGTAAGAACGCCAAGAATTGGGATCAGGAATGACTGTGTTACATAATGCAACCAAGTGACCATGTCCCCACAGTGTTACCCAGATTTTGTGTAAGTACATCAGGAAGGAATAGAAATAACATTACTATCTTACAAAAATTATACAGCCAAATGACCATGTTACCACAATGTTACCCAGATTTTGTGTAAGTACACCAGGAATTGGGATTACTAAGGAATAACTGTCTTACATAATGCAGCCAAGTCACCATGTCCCCTCATTAATGTTACCCAGAATTTATCATACTGTAACAGCTGAAAGGTGTAATTACAGCAGCTGCATTTTTCTTAATGCAAACAAGATAACAAGCCATGTCTTCACACATGTCACACAAATTAATTCTTGTATAACAGCATTAACCAAACTTCAGAACAATGCACAATAGAAATTACCAACTCGTTTACACTACAGTTCTTCCACTGACCTCATTTGTTGTAATCTGGCAACTGTCCTGCATGACTAGACTTACCCTTGTCAGCTGCTTTTTGATGTGAGAACTTGTCCTTGTCACTGGAGTCAACAGCTTCTTTTAATGGCCGGCCTGCATTTTCCTCCCCATCTGCATAACCTGTCTCTGGAACGATGGCTTGACTACTTGATTTTCCCTCTCTTGATAACTGCAGTGCCTCAGACTCTTCACCACCTGTTTAGTTATGGACTTGTTTTAGCTAATCTGACACTTGCAATTTCTAAGTAACCTGCTTTACAGGGATAAAATGAATTTACAGCACAATGTATTTTCTTTTCCCTGTTATTGATTTGGTTTTTGTGCAATGCATTTTTAAAATGTCAATTAAGATTGTTTCTATATATTGTAAAAATATAATGTAACACCAGTATCACAAAACCTCAGCAAAAGAAAAGAAACTGTCAAAACTCAAAGAGCTGAAGTCATGTCCCCACAATGTTACCCAGATTTTCTATAATACATCATTACTAATATCTTACAAAAATTATACAGCAAAATGACCATGTCCCTATAATGTTGCCAACATTTTTTGTAAGCACATCAGGAAGGATTGGGAATGACTATCCTTTATGACATATGCTACCAAATGACCATGTCCCCACAATGTTACCCAGATTTTGTGTAAGTACGCCAAGAATTGGGATCAGGAATGACTATGTTACATAATGAAACCAGGTGACCATGTCCCCACAGTGTTACCCAGATTTTGTGTAAGTACATCAGGAAGGAATAGGAATAACATTACTATCTTACAAAAATTATACAGCCAAATGACCATGTCCCCACAATGTTACCCGGATTTTGTGTAAGTACACCAGGAAGGATTAGGAATAACATTACTATCTTAAACAAAAATAATATACAGCCAAATGACCATGTCCCCACAATGTTACCCAGATTTTGTGTCAGTACACCAGGAAGGATTAGGAATAACATTACTATCTTACAACTAGAACTTCTTTTCAGAAAGTGAAAATGCTGCGATTTGACTTTTAAGATATACAAAAAGTAATAGAGGTACCAAAGAAAAGCAGAGACATTTTTTTTTACATTCAATAATGTATTTATTAAATATAAACTTTAAACTATAAAATTTTAACAGCTGACATCATTCATCATGTTAGGTGTGAGGTTTTGATTTTGTGCCACGTTGGGCATTTTTGGCTGTTGACACAAGTCAATAGTTTCGCTGTTATGCTTTGTCTCATTGGTTGTTCGTATCGTTGAGCAAAGGACTCGATCAGACAGATAGTTCAAAGAAATCGTCTCTTCGTCAGGTGTAGATAAGTCTTCAAAAGCTTTTAGGTACATATCATCTCCTTCGATTAGAACTCTATCGATTAGCGTTGGTCGACCATGTGATAATATCGCTCAAATTGGCACATAACAAAGCTGAAAGACTAATAAAAGCACAGTCTTCCTAGAAATATCGGTGAAACGATTATTACCTTGATGAATACTTCCACAAGCGAAAAAAGTAGAATTTAGCATGATAAATTTCGTAACCTACCCAGTAAGAAGAACGCAGATCCAAGAGAACCCTCGTGGTTGTGAGTTGGCTCATGTCTTTTGTAGGCTACCGCTGATTACATAATGACAAACACTTCATGCGCTCGAAGTAATTTATGTATCCATGGTGATTAATTTACGCGGACATCAAGAAAATAATCGAGAGCCTCTCTGCATTACTATCAGGCACCACAGGAAGCCCAACTTCGCGAATAGTTTCATGTTACCAAATGACCATGTCCCCACAATGTTACCCAGATTTTGTGTAAGTAAACCAGGAAGGATTAGGAATGACTATCCTTTATGACATGTTACCAAATGACCATGTCCCCACAATGTTACCCAGATTTTGTGTAAGAACGCCAAGAATTGGGATCAGGAATGACTGTGTTACATAATGCAACCAAGTGACCATGTCCCCACAGTGTTACCCAGATTTTGTGTAAGTACATCAGGAAGGAATAGAAATAACATTACTATCTTACAAAAATTATACAGCCAAATGACCATGTTACCACAATGTTACCCAGATTTTGTGTAAGTACACCAGGAATTGGGATTACTAAGGAATAACTGTCTTACATAATGCAGCCAAGTCACCATGTCCCCTCATTAATGTTACCCAGAATTTATCATACTGTAACAGCTGAAAGGTGTAATTACAGCAGCTGCATTTTTCTTAATGCAAACAAGATAACAAGCCATGTCTTCACACATGTCACACAAATTAATTCTTGTATAACAGCATTAACCAAACTTCAGAACAATGCACAATAGAAATTACCAACTCGTTTACACTACAGTTCTTCCACTGACCTCATTTGTTGTAATCTGGCAACTGTCCTGCATGACTAGACTTACCCTTGTCAGCTGCTTTTTGATGTGAGAACTTGTCCTTGTCACTGGAGTCAACAGCTTCTTTTAATGGCCGGCCTGCATTTTCCTCCCCATCTGCATAACCTGTCTCTGGAACGATGGCTTGACTACTTGATTTTCCCTCTCTTGATAACTGCAGTGCCTCAGACTCTTCACCACCTGTTTAGTTATGGACTTGTTTTAGCTAATCTGACACTTGCAATTTCTAAGTAACCTGCTTTACAGGGATAAAATGAATTTACAGCACAATGTATTTTCTTTTCCCTGTTATTGATTTGGTTTTTGTGCAATGCATTTTTAAAATGTCAATTAAGATTGTTTCTATATATTGTAAAAATATAATGTAACACCAGTATCACAAAACCTCAGCAAAAGAAAAGAAACTGTCAAAACTCAAAGAGCTGAAGTCATGTCCCCACAATGTTACCCAGATTTTCTATAATACATCATTACTAATATCTTACAAAAATTATACAGCAAAATGACCATGTCCCTATAATGTTGCCAACATTTTTTGTAAGCACATCAGGAAGGATTGGGAATGACTATCCTTTATGACATATGCTACCAAATGACCATGTCCCCACAATGTTACCCAGATTTTGTGTAAGTACGCCAAGAATTGGGATCAGGAATGACTATGTTACATAATGAAACCAGGTGACCATGTCCCCACAGTGTTACCCAGATTTTGTGTAAGTACATCAGGAAGGAATAGGAATAACATTACTATCTTACAAAAATTATACAGCCAAATGACCATGTCCCCACAATGTTACCCAGATTTTGTGTAAACTTGTAGATAATCTGACACTTGCAATTTCTAAGTAACCTGGTTTACATGGGTTAATGTACTTTACAATACAATGTATTTTCCCTTTTCCGGTTACTTATTTGGTTTCTAATAACAAGATTATTTTTATTGTGGATATAGTAATTAAATATTGGTACCAGGATCATTTATATGCACCTGTAACCTCAGTAATGGAACAAAACAGACACTTTCAAAATATGGGAGAACATTTATCATTCCGAGAGCTGTCAGTTTGCGGGGTATTTGCAAAAGTAGCTGGGGATTCCAGCTGATGAACTGCAGTTACTTTCTTATTAGAGTAAGCAAGGATGGAATCAAAATATCTGGGGAAAATTCCTGGCACCCAGGTCTACATGACAAGCCCCAGGAGTTTCAGAAGGATTGAAAGCAGTTGTTTTAACTCTACTTCTATTTTATCTTCATGAAATCATGAATTGTACCTTTACCAGCCTTTCTTAAATCACATGCAGATTCTTCAAAATAAATCCAGAAGCAATATTATTCTTAATTAACCTACAGCACAATGTGACAACAGAGAAACATACCACAATTAAACCGCCATGCGAGATCTTTTACGCCATAGTCATATCTGAGCTCAGTGTTAGGCAATATGTTTTTTGTTGCGAAAAGGCAGAGACATACTCTTCCAAAGACCTCTAACTTCTTCATCTTACAATTGGCGTGTTTGGCAGGGAGATCATTTACCATGCGACCAAGGCCACTTGAGAATGTGGCATCAATACTGAAATTTAAGTACAGTCTTGCTTAGAATCAAGGCAGCCAAAAGTACAAGTGAAGATATGGTTAGAACGAAATGCATTCGTAACAGTCTAATGGCTAGTGTGTACAGATATCCTAGGAAATCAGTCACACAATGTTACAGTAATAACAATTATACTGAACGTAAGCAAAATGTTCACAAATGTTAATTTGGCCTTAAATACTTCTCTGCTATACTGATGGCTTGTATTTAATGCTATATGTTTAACCCTACATGTAGGTACCGTGTGGCAGCAAAAAAGTTACTCATTAGAAACAAAGCATCACAATGAAAAATTACAACTTTTTGCCTCGAGATATTCCAAATTTGGTAGCTTCTTTTAGGATGATTACAATGCATTTTTTCCTATTTTTGTGCTTACACTGTAAAATTCCAATAATAAGCCCCTCCAAATAAGAGCCCCCCCCCCCCCACCCCAGACTAAAAGACTAAAGGCCAAAAAACCGCCTTAAATAGCACCTCCAAATACAAACTAATGTACAAGCCCTGAGGATTATACTTCAAAGACAAACCTGCGTTCAAATACAAAATAAACCAAATTAAATACAGTACCGTAACACATAAATCTGTTTTATTTTATGGGTCAAAAACACATTCCATTTGCCAACAATGTTTTTCAGGTGAACAGCTGATGTTACTGATGTTACCTTACATGTAAATTAATTTGAACTGAGTATAATTTTTAAATGCAGCAATTTGCAGTTCTGTTTTTTTTTTTAAGTTTGTATGCCTCAGTGTTTCCAAGGATCCACATTCTCATGAAATTCAATATGCCACTTGAAAAGGGCCATTGAAAATGTAAGACCCGGAGTTTATTTTTAGCAAAGACCCCCCGGGGTGCTGTGCAAAGTCATGTACAGTAGCTAGGCCAGCATGGAGGTAGATAATATCATATTAAGTGTTTCGGTCTAAACACTCCATTTGGTGTGCAACTAATTTGTGACAAATGGACACAGCAAACCTAGCATTAGAGGTTAGGTAGAACTTTGGTATGAATTGCTTGCAAAGAATTTCAGACGTTTTCTTTCCGACGTTTAATATTATTTTTGGACACGTTTTCTCTCCTGTCGGACAAAAATTTGGACAAAAAGTTTAGATTCTTTGCTGAAACATAGCTCAAGTAAATTTCAGGCTACAAAACATGAATTATTTAAACTCAAGCAACATATCTGTTGAAATAGTAGTTATTTTACTGAACTCTCAAGGTTTTACAGATACATGGATGAGAAAATAACAAATTCTTGACTATCAAGCCATCAGTCTAAGGATGATCAAATCTCAACTTCAGTTTGCTCTATAAATGAAACTACACTAGCTGTACATTTAAGGGCTTTCACGCTCAAAAGTTGCTTACCAGTAATTAATTGTATTCCATGTGATGCTATTGTATAAAACATTTTTTTTGAAGTTTTCATGTGGCTACAGAAATTTCAGATGGTTTGAATTTATTTTTAGGCACTTTTCTTGTTTGAAATTAAAATCAACAAATTTTGTTGCAAGTACAGTATAAGCTGAAGATATGCATTAAATGAAGATTGAATAATTTCCATACAGAAGAAGACACTGTAATTTTGTTCTTCTTTAAAACCACAAAATACTATTATCCAACTTCTACAATGTATTTGAAAATAATTGTTTTTGTTTGAATTGAGTTGCCACATTATCTAACATTTTAATTTCTTACGAAAGCTCACCAGAAGGTAGCTCCTTTCCACTGGAAAAAATAGAGGAAGCTTCCTTGTTCTAAAGAGTACTCCTTTTCACGTCTTTCTCCTTCCTTAGCTGAGATAAGCTCTCCTCTATATTGCAACAAGAAGTCTCCATTCTTAAATTCTCTGGTTGCAAATACACCTTTACCTTTAAAAATAAAACAGTGAACACATCACTTCACAGGTTAATGGTTCTAGTACAATGAAGATCACTGGTTTGACTCCTGTTTACAAAAAAAAAACAAAATGAAAGAATGCCATTTCAAATCTATCCATATAGACTTCTTTCTGTGAACAAAACCTCTATAAATGTACTCTTAAAACAGATGATGAATGAATGTACACAGTGATTCAAGCTCAACGTATTGGAAAGTGCCCTTGTGGCAAACTAAAATAAAATTTTATTACTGTGTAATATTGCATAATATACACATGACAATATTGGTTTACTGCACCACTCGTTTTTAAAAGAAATGACTGCACAACCCGTGCAATCAAATATGTTGGTGAATGCTACATTTTATGGAGGGCAATAAATGGGGCAAATTACACAGAAAGTAGAACATCAGTAATAACAATATAATAATTTCACTGAAATTTTTCAAATCACTTTAACTCTGTATGATCACATAGAATAAATTAACAAAAACATTTTGGTTTGGCAAATGACTACCAAACCCAGATCACCAAATTGGTGACTTCCCCCCATAATTTTACTTGCCAATTTTTTTCTACTTGCCATGGCAACTAAAATGGTTGCAGCTTAGAGTGCTTCTCTTTTCTTGTGTTTCTCTTTGACTAGTCATAAGCAGAGTACTTTGCCAATCACCTCTATGTTAATTAAGCTATCAGAATGCACAAAATCACCATGCATTCACTTGTGAGGTATAGGGTGTGTTTGCTCACGTGACTGGCTGCCATATTGGTTCACTGAAACAAAAGGAATAATTTGCACAAAAATAGAGTCCAATTCCCAAAGACCCTTTTACTCCTCCAGCATGGCCATCATTTCTTTGTTTTACTCCTCCAACACAGCCACTGTGATGTCACATGAACACATACAATTGTGCATATATACTGTACTAAGATCTCTTACAAAAGAACACACTGTCTGATCATACGTACCAATGTAATCATTGATAAACTTTTCCTCAAAGCCAGGCTTATCGGTATTGCTTTCAATGTAATCATGCGGTTCAAGTCTGTCATTTCCTCTCTGCAAGCACAATAATAATGGTCACCCAGGGTTGTTCATGTTGCTAAGAAAAATCTTTGCTGGCTCAATAAGGAACCAAGTTGATCATCTTTTACAGTGGGACCAAGAAAACTAAAACAGATTTCTTATACGTTGTGTTTTGGTTAATAACAAATTATGAAAACTATGGCCTCTTGTAGCCAGTTACATAATATAAATTACCTGACTGACAGCAACATGTATCTATAATAATTATTACGTGACTTACTTTTTGACCTAAGGAAAATCAGGTCAGATGAAAAATATTGAGCCCTTTGCAAACAAAAAAATTGAGTCCTTTCTTAATTATTTATCTTTATTATTTCAATTACCGTATCCTATTAGTGCTTACCCTTGAGGATCGCCTTTGCTTTTCCATTTATAATTTCGTCAAAAAAACATCTATAAAAGAAATCAATAGCCATAATATGCATGTTTTCATTAGACTGCCTAGTTTTGCCACCAGGCCTCGCTTTCAAATTATGACAAATGAATTAATTCCCAAAGCAGCGAAGATGAAAAGAATACCCAAGTGAAAACTACAAAAAAATGTAAAAAACTAATTCTCGGAACCCACTTGCACTACTTCCCATCTAATGCTACAATTCCCAAAGTTTACCAAAATCTTTTCCCACCAAAAGGAAGTCCGGAAAAAGCCCAGCAAAAGAGAAAAAAAGCGAGGCAAAACAAAAGCGAAACAAAAGGGGAGAAGAGAAAGCGAACGGTAAAAGTCAACAGCCCAGTGAAACTTGCTTTGTCCTGCTTTCCGAGCATGTCCGATCTTCATCGCTATGAAGTGCTCAGTTGACTAAGAAACAGCATTTTGGGCAGTTTTGGTTCTTTTCGGAGATTCGTTTGGGTGGAACCATGGATTCAAGGGCGAAATTTGGTAAGATTTTCGCACAGGTAGATCCCTACTTCATTATGCATGCTGTAGTTGAATTGTCTTGGGAAGTGCGCCTGCAAACATTTCTGAGAACGAAACCGTACGGCTACAGCATGCATAATGAAGTAGGGACCTGTGCGGAAATCTTATCCGAAATTTCAGCCAGCATCACACGAGCAGAATAGTCTGACACGAGCATAATTTTCGGCATAATGGTAAGAATTTTAGGGTGACGCTAAAAAGCATATTGGTCAAATTTATGAGCATAATTTGTCTAACCCTACCTTACGCGGGAAATGCTTTGACAAATCAATTTTCCCCAGAAATGGGTAAACCCTACCAGCAATTTCGTCAAAAAACACTCGCCTCACTTAACACTGAAAAAGAAAACCTTTTATATCGGAGAGCCTATCTGGCGAGTCGGAGAGAACGAATGGCGGAGATGTGTATGCAGATTTTCAGTGTGAGGACATCCAATAACTCTTCTCATCGTTTGGGAATGGAGAAAATGAGAAAACACTGGCCTTACCGACTTCGACTGTTACTGTTTAAGTACTAAATGTAATATTTGGATGTTATTATAAACTTACATACAATTCTTTTTCCTGTACATGTAGCAAATCTTCGTGCAAATGTAGCTTCGCGCGTTGTAAGCTTATTTGTCTATTTGACCCAGTCAAATTAGGTATTTACTCCCTATCGTTTAGAAATTTCCATTTGTTACAACTTGTAAATCACTTACCCTTTAGATATGTGCAAAAAGCATCCCGTCGCTTTCGAAAGCCAAAAAAAGGAACCGAAAAGGCGGTAAATTTTCCCGGCAAATTCGCTAACGAATAGTGGATTTTACTGAACCTCGGTGCTACTGGAGAGTGTTGGGTTTTACTGAACAGCGGTATCGGCGATCACCATAGAGATAAGTGCGAATATAGGAGCAGCCAATGAGAATGCTGATATGGCTACTTGTTCGGTTATGTTAAACACAGATTTAAACAGGTAAGTTCGTCTTTTTCTTCCTATACCTCTTACTTTAGCAAAGCAAATGAAATGAACCCAATCGAACTGAATTTCAATCGACTCAGTCCATGGATTGCGTTCGAACTGAGCTCGGCATTGGACCAAATCGATAAAATTATCGAATCCGATCAGATCGTTCCACAAGAATAGTCGGATCATTCCACAATAAGGTCAGATTCGGTTCCACCTAGAAACAGCCAGATAAAAAAAAAGAAAAAAAAACTTTAAAAATAGTGAATAGAGATTCGTATTGATTTCACTGCAAACATGGCGAAATGCTACTCGTACGATCGATCAAGACGATAAACTGTTAACGTGATAGATCGAGTCAAGTTTGTCAAGAGTTTGCCGCTCCACTACAAGATGTTTGCTAGAGTACTTTCACACCAGCAAGTGATAAATCAGGTTATGACGTAAGTTCGATTACAGTCAGGGATATGGTAACGCATTCATTTTCACGTTCTGTCAACCAACCGCCGAGCCGGAAATTTCGGAATAATTCGACTCTACTATGGAACGACCTGACCATAGAACGATCTGACCGTAAAGCAAAAGTGGGCAATCGGGCTCAATCGAACGTTCGATTTCCGAACTCGTGACAGTAAGTTGTTCCCAGATGTCCAATATGCTGAAGGTCCTACAGTTTTTGCCCTCCAAGTCACTGTTTACATATGTTGTGGTACAATTTTATCCTTGGTTCAATTCTGATTTGTCCATTGTTCGTACGTATGATAATTTATGCGAATTAATGAGAATAAGACCAGAAAAATCAATATTGAACCAAGGATAAAATTGTACCACAACATATCTATTGTCCTCGATAAGTTTAAAAACATCTTGTATATTAAACTGGAGACAATCAAGGATTAGAGAAGGGTGTTCGAACACTTATGTGAGAAAGGTGCTGTTTGTGCATGGAATATATATTAAATTATATTAATTAACCCTTTCACTACTAAAGGAAATTTTCAGATAAAACCAATTTGCTCTAGCTTTGTCATCTTTGGACAAAACCATGCAAAATGACCATGCATTGAAAAGGTACATAGGAGTACTTTTACATGCATGGTGCTGTTAGTTTTTTGATATTTTGTAAAATAATTGTTTCGAGGGAATTTGTAGGTTAGAGTTCTTGTCCACTCCAGTAGGGAAAGGGAAGGTTAAATTCAAATTTATGCAGCAACTTGGGAGCAAAAATGTGGCAAAATGTGCAATTTTTGTAATGCAAATGTTTAGTTTGATTTTTTTTTCAAAGTGAATAGCTTATTCTTCTCTGTTCTAAAGGGTGGAAGCTGTAAAATTGACACTTAAACCCTTTGACTACCAAAGTAAAACTTGAGTCAAACTATGTGGTTCTAACTTTGGGTGAAACCGTACAAAATGACCATTTGTTGAAAAGCTACTGAGAAGTACTTTCATGTGGTGGTGCTGGTTTTTGAGAATTTTCTACAAAATTTTTCTACATAATTTTTTGCAGTTTTTAATTGCTTTTGTCCACTTGGTAGCCAAAGGGTACAGCAACAACAGAGACCAATTCAAGGTGATGAACACATCCTGTTACATTAAATGATGTAATAATGGCTGACCAAATATAAGCCAAGATTGCTTGTTTGTGCTTTTTTTATGCGCGGTTGGATGCGATTTTGGGCTAATTCAGGGGAAAAAAATTGCGCCATTGGATATATATGCAGTAGCAGAAGCCCTGTCCAAGAGATTCAGGTTGATTGGGTTTGATTTGTTTGAATGAGTTCGATTGGTTTGGAAATCAAACTCATACAAAGTTTAGTGTTCATTTTGGTTTGATTGCTGAACTCAATCCATGATTCGAGTTCAACTAAGTTTGATTTCCAAATATTTGATTGACTTTTCTGGATAAATGCAAGGTGTATGTGTGTTGGCCCTAAACAATCATACATTCGTTTGTAACACAAAAAGGCTGGATGGAGATGTTTGATCTACATGTACATCAAATAAATGCAAGGAATGCAACGAAGACAGTGAACACTGCAGACACAAAATCATAAATACAGTGTAGTGTGTGTGGCGTGTTGCAAGTATCTTGCTAATTCCAAGCTCTTGAAACTCTGTTGAAATTATGTATAAAATAAGAGTAATGTGTAATTTGTTTCAGATTAAAGATGATGTCAATACAAGTTACTCTCTTCATGGGACATCTGCCACTTGTTTTTGTCACCCTAAAAACTAGTCAAAGATGGCCAAATCTCTCTAATGATCATAGTTCTTCAAGCTAGTATCTTGTGTTGGTCACTGTACTGAAGTGGACATCACTATTACCTATGAAGCAACTGAGGCCCAGGTTCATATCCCACCTGGAACACTTCATCTCCATAAAAATGATTACAAATAACCAAAATTACAGTGTAAATCAGACATTGTTTTTTAGTGAGATTAGGTAAACAGTAGCACCAGGAAAAAAAACCCCTTAGAACAGAGTAGAGAACCAACAAACCCAACCTGCCACATAATTATGATGTCATGATCAGGTCCAGGAATGGAATTTGGACCACACTGGTGGAAGGCAAGTGCTCTCTCCTCTGCACCAACTCTAGAATGAGGTATGCCAGTCATCTGACCCATTTTGCCAAGTGTCATGTCTGTAAATTATACATCTGGGGATATGTCCTACTACAAAGACGTAATTTGCAGCACTGTTTATGTGTAGGTCACCAAGATATTACAGGCTAATTAGTGACATTTATAATTAGCATCATTGTCACTGGAATGGATCCACCAAAATGATTGAGGTTTTACTTTGTGTCTTAATACTTAACACATTTCCCAATGAAAAATCAAGAGAAAAATATTGATGAGTGGAACATGACTTAGAAGATTAAAATAGCGCAGACAATTTGCCAGAATGTAATTCTTTAAAGGTACTAATTTTTTATATTAGATATGTCACCATGTAAAAAAATACTTATCATTCTCAAAACAAGTGCTTTGGGTTAAATAGTGCAGATTAGTGCAAAATCCTAAATGTTGTTATCCTTGGCATGCCAGAAATGGCAATTTTAATTCAAGCAGTGGGCGTCTTTTTTTCCACATGGAGCGCTTGTATTTCTTATTATAAAAGCTAATTATATTGTGGTCTAACTTTCTAAATATTTTCGTCATGATGTCTGCAACCTGATTTAGGTGGATCCATTTTGTCACAACCTTCAGTTGGTAAATAAGCCAACACTGTTTTTCTCTCTTTTATTTTTGTTTATTAGTCTTTCTATAAGACCAGCATTATTGTTATGCAGAAAAAGAAATTAATATACAAGTTGTATTTCGTCTAGTTTCATCGTCCGGGTGAGGGTAGTTCTGAAAAGAACTGTTGTTGGCGACTGACGTTTCGACAACCTGAGCAGAAGTCATCTTCAGATGATGTTATAACTCTGGTCTGTTTAACGTGATTGGTCAGTTTAGCCATGATGGTATTGGTTGAAAGACTCGTGTAAAGTTTGTTACAAGTCATTGTTTGGTTTCGATCCGTCTATTGTTTGTCAAATAGGTCGGTTTTTGGTCCGTCTATGGTTAGTCAAATTATGTCGGTTTGTTAGAAGTCCGTTTGTCGGTTTGTTTTCGTCATGGATAAGTCGTTTGTAAGGCGCCGGTAGTTGTTGACATCTGTTAAGAGGTATCCGTTCCAAGTTGGTGTACCAGCTTTCCAGAGTCAGTCGTTGAAAATAGTTTGTACTGTAGGTTAAGCAATGAGCAGAGTCCCAGCCAATGTTGTGGTTTGTCAGTTGATGATGTACAGCAATATGATTGTTGGTATCACCATTTCTCGTGGCTCGTTTGTGCTCAGTCAGTCTCGTGCTAAGGTTTCTGCCAGTCTCACCAATGTAGGAAGCCTGGCAGTCGGAGCATTTGATCTTGTAAACTGCTCCCTGTCTGTTGTTAGGTTCGAACCTGTCTTTAACCTTGGTCAGTAAGTGTCGTAAGGTGATTGTAGGTTTGTGGGCTACACGGATGCTGTAGGCTGTAGCGTAGAATTGCTTCTACGCTACAATCAGCCTCTATACCTGTCAATAACTTGACAAAAGACGAACAACAGGCACTGAAACGACTGAGAAACGACGACAACATTGTTATACTACCAGCCGACAAAGGACGTGTCACTGTTGTTATGGACAAGACTGACTACTTCGACAAAATGGACGCACTTGTTTACGACAAACAAACTTACGAAGAGCTTAAACGCGACCCGACGACAGCACTTCAACGTAAACTTAACAGCAAAATACTTACGCTTAAAAAGACTGACGCTATTGATACTCAACGCTACTACCGACTGAGGTGCTCAGTACTACAAGCACCGAGATTTTACGGACTACCTAAACTGCACAAACCTGGTATACCGATGAGACCTATAGCGTCATTCTGTGGGTCCCCTAGGTAACAACTGTCCAAGTACTTGACGACCATACTGCAACCCCTAACTAACAAATCAAGATCCAAACTACAATCTACGGAGAACTTTATTGACGCTATTAAGACAGCACAGATACATGACGACTACAGCCTTTTGTCTTTTGATGTGAAGTCACTGTTCACCAGTATTCCACTTCAACTGGCATTACAGTGTACCGAGACAGCTATACAGCAATCTGCTGTTGAACTTCCGTTACCGACAGAAGACATCATGGACTTACTGAATCTTTGCCTTTCGTCGACGTACTTTCAGTGCAACGATAAACACTACAAACAGTTGCATGGAACAGCCATGGGGTCGCCTGTTTCTGTTGTCGCGGAAATTGTGATGCAACACGAGGAGGAACGCGCCCTTGCAACTTGCCGACAGACGATACCGCTTTGGTTTCGCTACGTTGACGACACCTTTACCGCCGTTCACAAAGACGAAATTGACTGCTTTCACGACCACCTTAACGAACAGAACGCCGACATCCAGTTTACTAAAGAGATCGAAGAAAATGGAAAACTTCCTTTTCTAGACTGTTTGGTAAGCCGCGACAACAACGAACTGCGAACGAGAGTGTACAGAAAACCGACACAGACAGACAGGTTACTTGACGAATCATCCTACAACCCGACTTTACACAAAGCCACGACTATAAAGAGTTTGACGAGACGAGCGCAACTAGTTTGTGACACACCGGACAGCTTACGTGACGAAAACAGATACCTAGAACGTGTCTTTCACAAGAAAAATTACAACGCTGACTTTGTTAGACGAAACATTTACCGACCTACTGAAACTGACGCAACGAACAGGAACCCAACACCGGTTACTACAGTGACTATACCTTACATTAAGGGCACTTTCTTTCTGGATCCTACAGCCTACAGCATCCGTGTAGCCCACAAACCTACAATCACCTTACGACACTTACTGACCAAGGTTAAAGACAGGTTCGAACCTAACAACAGACAGGGAGCAGTTTACAAGATCAAATGCTCCGACTGCCAGGCTTCCTACATTGGTGAGACTGGCAGAAACCTTAACACGAGACTGACTGAGCACAAACGAGCCACGAGAAATGGTGATACCAACAATCATATTGCTGTACATCATCAACTGACAAACCACAACATTGACTGGGACTCTGTTCATTGCTTAACGTACGGTACAAACTATTTTCAACGACTGACTCTGGAAAGCTGGTACACCAACTTGGAACGAACACCTCTTAACAGATGTCAACAACTACCGGCGCCTTACAAACGACTTATCCTTGACGAAAACAAAACCGACAAACGGACTTCTAACAAACCGACATAATTTGACTAACTATAGACGGACCAAAAACCGACCTATTTGACAAACAATAGACGGATCGAAACCAACCAATGACTGGTAACAAACTTTACACGAGTCTTTCAACCAATACCATCATGGC
Source organism: Ricordea florida (assembly GCA_949710005.1). NCBI lineage: Eukaryota > Metazoa > Cnidaria > Anthozoa > Corallimorpharia > Ricordeidae > Ricordea > Ricordea florida. Next base: position 8,859,598 of record OX453283.1, read on the forward strand.
TAAACTGACCAATCACGTTAAACAGACCAGACTTATAACATCATCATCTGACAAACACTATTGACTTGACTCTGAAGATGACTTCCGCTCAGGTTGTTGAAACGTCAGTCACCAACAACAGTTCTTTTCAGAACTACCCTCACCCGGACGATCAAACTAGACGAACTACTGATACTCCTGGGTTCAAACCTTTTACTATTTTACTATACAAGTTGTATGTAATAACTTGTGAGTATAGTGGAATATTATATATTGGAAGGCCAATTCAGGCATTTTAAGTAGTCAATTATTGTTTGAGCCACTGTCTTTATGAAATTATCATTGTTACAAGTGAAGTCAATAAAGTACCTTACAACTGTATAAGTGACCTGTGTATCTGCTACATCTAACATATGTGTGTATTCGCTGGAATAAAGGGTTTTTCTAAAACAAATTTCATGGCCAGTTTTCAACCATCTTAGTGAACCACTTTTATAAAAAAAAAATTGGAAAAAACAAAGTTTCACTTACCCAATATTTTTATCCATTGTGGGGACTGCTGTGTATCTTTTACACAACATGGCATTGTGAGGACATCACTTTTTTATACTGTAGAATACGTTTCTGGCCAAAACAAGTCATTTAAAGGCAATGTAGTTTTGGGGACCCGATTTTGGTCCCCACAAAACGAACGGTCCCCACAGTACAGGTGTGTAACTATACGTATGTCCCCATAAGTAAGCATGCGTAAGTACATACATACATACATACATACATACATACATACATACATACATACATACATACATACATACATACATACATACATACATACATACATACATACATACATACATACATACATACATACATACATACATACATACATACATACATACATACATACATACATACATACATACATACATACATACATACATACATACATACATACATACATACATACATACATACATACATACATACATACATACATACATACATACATACATACATACATACATACATACATACATACATACATACATACATACATACATACATACATACATACATACATACATACATACATACATACATACATACATACATACATACATACATACATACATACATACATACATACATACATACATACATACATACATACATACATACATACATACATACATACATACATACATACATACATACATACATACATACATACATACATACATACATACATACATACATACATACATACATACATACATACATACATACATACATACATACATACATACATACATACATACATACATACATACATACATACATACATACATACATACATACATACATACATACATACATACATACATACATACATACATACATACATACATACATACATACATACATACATACATACATACATACATACATACATACATACATACATACATACATACATACATACATACATACATACATACATACATACATACATACATACATACATACATACATACATACATACATACATACATACATACATACATACATACATACATACATACATACATACATAAAAACTCTCGGTTCGATTTACTCGGGCTTGCGAGCCACGTGGTCTGACCGGAACCGACACAATTAGTAACCTTGCTACGCTCGGCCTTCGGCCCTGCTTCGCGAGGAATGATATACAAAGGTATAAATGACAGCCTTTGTCTTTCAGTGCTGTGACAGTTAGGGTGGATTATTTATAGCTAATCATGCCTTGATAAGGCAGTTTGAAATCAATGCGTCTGCTTTATTGCTCTGTGTTCCCAGGCCCAAAATCATCTTAAGCCACTGGCTCAGGAAATTAAAGAGCTGTATCAAAGTGTTGGTCTGAAGGAAACAGATGTGTGCCTTGAAAGTTGAAATCAGATGTTCCTCTGGTTGGAAAAGGTCTTGGTATACAACCTGTTCAAGTCTCTGGTATACAACCTGTTCAAACCAGAAGCAGGTGATAATGCCAAAACTAGCCCTAATCCAGGATGGCAAGAATTTTGCCATAAAGCAAATCACTGCCGGGATAAATGCCTTCGCTCCAGTGCTGACTGAAGATCTGGATGCATTTCGTCTGTTCCTCCTCAAGCACGATGTAGAAGTAGAAGTTGGTGAAGCCAAAAGCTTGAACGGCGAAGGAGATGAAAACAAAAAAGACACTGAGTAGATGAGCAGTGGCTACAGCGACTTGATAGGAAAGGGATCAGCAAACACTATCCTGGATGCACTTAGCAACTTAAGTGCACCTCTAGTAAATGCAGTTCCCCCAGAGGTTAGAGCTCCTGGCATTACCTGTTGGAAATTTCCAAAGGAAATAAGTCAAGGCCTCTACAAAGGCAGGAATGGAAGCAATGCCTGCAGCTTAATAAGTATTTTCGCTGGATACGCTTTAAGTCTCCAGAACACTGCTCCTCCAGATTGCAACTCTAGTATCTCGAGCGTTTCTCTTAAAGTATTATGCGGTTGTATAGAAATTGGCAATCGCATTTACGATCTGTGTCGCGACAGTTTGCCATCAAGGTATCCTTTGATACAAGAAGCTGCTAGCGTACTAGAGATGTGGTTTGATACGGATGTAGGCATCAATTTACCTGTGCGGTTGAAGGACCATCATGTTTTATCTACTGTTAGTGGTCAGTTACAAGAAGCATTTGTTTCTCGTTCTTCGTTCGTTGCATTTCTTATACACAACGAGAAAACTTCTTTGTTCTATTTTACCAAAGGCGTCATAACCTAGTAACCTATATTGATACTCATTGCCACAAGCCAAGTGGTGCTGTCATAGTCACAGCTGGGGAAAAAGAGCTCAATTCTTTTTGCGACGTTGTTTGGGAATTAGAAGGCAATCAGGATAACACTTATGGAAATTTGGTATTTGTAACCTTTTAGTAGCAAAACTTGCCAACCATAAAGCAAGGAATTCAAGTTATTCACAGAAAAATAGTGGACTTTGTCATTATGTTGTGTCTGTCAGTAAAATGTCAGTTATTCATATAAATATATGTATTTCTACAATAGACAGCTATGTAAGTTATACCATAGTAAGTGTTCAACACACTCGGAAGATGAGTTACCTAAGTTAATAGAGTGTACGTACATTTAAGAATTCAAGGACTTTAACTCCAGAAGTACTTAGATTTCCACAAGAGGACTGTACCAAGTACAGGTTTTCCTGTAATGACTATTGCATAGAGCTTTTTCCTATTGGCGTTTTTTTATTTGTAGATTGTTTTCAAAAAATGAAAAAGGACAGTTCTCAATTTACGAAGCAATGAAATTTAATTTTGCACAAATTAGTGTTTCTCAGAGCAATTCTAAGAGTTATTTTTATAGCAACATGAAACAACGTCTAAAGATCTCTGCTATAGCCTTCTTGAAATAAGTTATAAGTTATATGAACTTTCATCGTCTCAGTAATATTTTGATTTTTTGGTTTTAATCTGTTGTATCTTTTTCGTATTGTATGTTATTGTATGTAGTTCATTAACACTGAAAAGCCCCAATTGGGAGAGTTAAATAAAATTTGTATTAATTTGTAAAATAGTCAAATTATAGTAAGAAACAAACAAACGATGGCCTTCGTGAAAAGAGTGGTTTTCGTTTGACCGCCAAAAGTTATTAGTGAATTACTTTAAGTTTGCATTACTACGGAGGCGGGGGAGGGAGTGCTCATCGATTGGTTTGAAATCCAGTATGAGGAAAACCTGAAAACAAATCGCGACTTCCGCGTGCATGTTCTCTCCAAATTGGGTCTGCTGCGTGTTTGGTTTACTGGATGGTCAAAATTCTATGTGATTGGCCAAAATAATGACTTCGGTTTTGGCTTGAAGCTCTAAAATCGTGCTAATCGTGTCTAGTTGTTTGGCAACTATTTCACAGTTGAATGAAGACCGCTCTATCAAACTAATTTAAACCTAGGAAATTAAACTGTACTAATCAGGCATTTATCATTTGAAAATGAATAGACTATAAAAACAGTTAAATGTTCTTAAAAGAGTAGTTAAAGGAAGCTCGATGAAACCTGGGTATGTGTTTGTTGACTATGAACAAGAAACAGCAATTGCACCTCTAGGAACTCTTTACTAAATGTTTCAGAACAACCAATTGATGGGTATAACTCACTTTAGAACTCTGGGAAAAGTAGAATAACAACTAAATAATTGACCCCAGTAAGCTATATAACACACTATAGAACGCCCAATCTGCATCCCGATTTTACAGTTATTTTAGAAACGATGGAAAAACGGGGTTTGTTTTGTGAACTGAGCCTAGTAAGTTATAACACACTACAGAACACCCAATCTCCATCCGATTTTACAGTTATTTTAGAAACGACAGAAAAACAGGGTTTATTTTGTGAATTGAACCTAGTAAGCTATAACACACTATCTACATCCTGATTTTACAGTTATTTTAGAAATGATGGAAAAACGGGGTTTGTTCTGTGAATCGAACCTAGTAAGCTATATAACACACTATAGAACACCCAATCTACATCCCGATTTTACAGTTATTTTTCAAACGAGAGAAAAACGGGGTTCATTTTGTGAATTGACCCTAGTAAGCTATATAACACACTACATAACACCTACTCTACATCCCCATTTTTACAGTTATTTTTCATACGATGGAAAAAAGGGTTCATTTTGTGAATTGACCCTAGTAAACTGCATAACTATTTCCACATCTCTCTCGTTGTGGTGGCTTCGTTTTGGTTGTTTTGCTGGCCTAAGTGGTTTGGTTTTGCGGGTTTTGTTTTGTTGTTCTGGGTTGTTTTATTGTATGTGCCCAAATGACTGCCGGTTGCTATTGAAATGTTTAGGGAAAGAGTGGTATATGCCATGTCAACGGGTGCCCACAGATGGGAAAAATGCTTAAAAGATTGGATAAGCACCTTAATAAGTTTCACAGAGGTGTTACTAGAGGGTTTAATGATAACCAGCCAAAAAGATGTGTGTTACAAAAGTCAGGCAAGTCAAGAGTTACTTGTTTGCTGCCTGTTGTTTGTTTCCATATCTGTCAGTGACTATCGCACAATGTTGGGAATAAAAGAAAGAGAAAAGGAAGCAGCAAAGGAAATAGAAAAAGAAGCAGCAAAGGAGAGAGAAAAGAAAGCAGGAAACTGCATTCATATCATTGACAAAACTGGTGACATTCATGAGCATGTTGAGCGGCATATATTGTTTTTGGAAAAAAATGAAGAATATAATTTTGTTTCCGAAGAGGTGCTAGCAGAAGAGTCTGAAACAAGTGAACTGGCTATACGCCATGGAGAGCAATCCAATGATGTATCCATGTCAGAATCAGATGCAATACCACAAAACAGTTATGATTTAGATGCTGAGCTACACTCAAATGAATATAATGATGAACACTTGCGATTTCTTGTAAATGATACCTCAGCAGATGGAATACAGTTCTTCTTGGTTGCCATCACAAGATTACAGTTTGGCATAATTCCAGAAGTCAAGAATTTGCAGAGTAATGTTTGGCGAAATAACTATTTCACCACTGCAACATATTTATTTTCACCGTATGTATTTGATGAGTTATTATAGGATGAACAGGCATTACCCTTATCCTAACAAAGAAATTATTGAAAAGTGCCTTGCATGCAATGCAACCAAATGTGGAAGCTGTGAGTGTCCTGTATTTTCAAAGTCATTTTATGTATTTTGTCGTCGACAGTGTTCAGGTAAATGTAACTGCAAAAAGTGCCTTGGTTTTGACTTCACCCCATGTCATGTCTGCTTTGACTTTTTCCATTGTGAAAGGTGCCATGAGGAATATCTCTCAAAATCAATGTACCCTTAGATGATAGTTTTGGGATTGTTTCAGTACCACCCTCACAAAATGTGACACTGGTCCCTAAACGAATTATTTTCTCTTCATGACAGACAACTGAATAACTTTTTGTGGGAACAGTTAATAATTTGTCCAAAATGATTTTGTAATTTTCAATTCTAACTCTCCTTTAGGAATTAATTTCTCATCTCATTTGGTTGGTAATAAAGAAATTTTCACAAGATTAAGGAGTTATATCAGTTCAGATCAATTCACCTTTCACATCTGATATCATTCGGATCTGTTCGTCTGCGTGTTGTCATCGTGCATAGGCAAACATACTCTGCTGAGCAACCCATGACTACGAGTGTCTTCTTTCATGAATTCTCAGTCTATCTCGAGTCGTTAGTCGTGTGTAATATCTAGAGACATATTGCATGCTGGGGAACAGGGCATGCTGGGAAGAGAGGAGCACGAGGAAGGATGGCAAAATCAGAGAGTTGTTAAAGATTGAGTTTATTACACCTATTAAAGATTGAGTTTATTACACTGGCGACAAGGATTTAAATGAAAAAAAAAAAAAGTAGCACCACAAGATGATCGACATCATCGATGCAGCCCTCGCCACAGCGGGAAAACCATGCGATCTCGGTGACGATCCCTCGAAGTACCTAGAGAAATTTGAAGAGTGGTACGAACACACAAGTCTGCTAGCAGACTCTATCAGTGTCAAAGACAAAGCCCAGAAACTCAGACTCACACTCCTCTGGGGAGGAAAAGACTTTCGTAAATTTACGAAGGATGCAGGCCTTGCGAACGAAGACACACTCGATGCGGCCATTACCAAGATAAGAGCACACTGCGCGAAGCATGTCAACCTGTCAATGGCGGTCTTCAAACTGATGCATGCCCAACAAGGTACCCAGTCGATAACAGTGTTTACGAAGGAAATCGACGAACTGGCCACGCAGTGTCAATTCACGGAACGCCAGTACACAAAGCAAAGAGCCATGAGAGACGCGATCATCTTCGGCACTTCCGATGAGCGCCTTCGCCAAGAAGCTTTAGCGAAAGATCTAGATTACCCGGCCCTCATGAAAGCTGCTCTGGGCTATGAACAATCACGCAAAGCCAGTGGAACTATCAAAGCAAGCACCACCGTAGAAAGTGAAAGCAATGTGATGTACACACAAGAACAGATCGAGGGCATCGTATCACGTGTAACAGCAGGGAAATACAGCATGAGATATCCAGAGAAACCTAAATCAGACGTTGGCCGACGCAAGTGCTCGAACTGCCCACCACATTACAGACCCCACGAACCACACAAGTGCCCAGCCCGTGGAAAAATGTGTGCTGCATGCAAAAAAAAAATCACTTTGCAGGGTCCCCAACATGCAAATCCACCACTGTCCGTGCCCTTAGTGAAGCACAGGAGGACCTCAGTTACACCTATGATGAAAAGAGCCTTAGCTCCATAGACACAGTTGAAGTCGGCCGCATCCACTCTGCTCACCATGACAACACTGTGTCTCTGCACATCAATGGCAGCCAACTACAGCTATTTGTTGACTCAGGGTGCAAGAAAACACTTATTCCCCTACAACTGTATCAAGAAAAGATGGGACCCTTAAAGCCAACAAAGACCAGATTTTGTGCCTACGGCACCCAGACCTACATACATGTCCATGGTGAAATAGAAGCAACCCTACAGTCTGAAAATGGTGTTCGTCACACCACCATTGTGTATGTTGTTGAGGGACATCAAGCAGAACCCCTTCTTGGAGATAGTGATGCTAAAGCATTGGGCATCCTGGCTATTTACAAAAAAGGGCACCATACCCTGGCGCCAAACCTCAACAGCAGTCCGGAGGTACCTATAGCGGGCATCACGGCCAACATCCGAGCAGCAGGAATTCAGCTTCACACCACAAAAGACCAGAGGGAATCAGTGTTCTCAGACGAGCATCAACGTATTAACAACATACTTGAGAAACACAGTGCTGTATTTTCAGGAATTGGCCTACTGAAAAATGAAGAAGTCCATTTCCACATCGACCACTCGGTACCACCAGTTGCAGCACCATACCGCCCCATCCCACTTGCATACCGGGAGAAACTGAGTGCCCACCTGCAAGAGCCCTGAAAGGCTGACAAAATTGAGGACGTCAAACCACAAGAACACACCCCATGGGTCTCAAACGTGGTCATCACTGAAAAAAAACAAACTGGCCAAATCAGAATGAACATTGACAGGCCAACCACGCCTTGCACCGCACCAAGCGACATGTTGACACCATCAAGGAAATCCGCCACAAACTTAAAGGCGCAACCAGATTTTCTGAGATGGACATGAGCCATGGATACCACCAAATAGGCCTAGCAGAAGACTCCCGAGCGATATCCACCTTCCAGACACATGAAGGCCTACACAGATTCAAAGTCCAAAATTCAAATTTGGAGCATCACCAGCCACAGACTTATTCCATGACAGAGTCAAGGCAGCACTGAACGGGCTCCCCGGCTGTACATCAATCCATGACAATATCCTAGTTTGGGGAAGTACCCCTGATGAACATGAAGAGAACTTAGACAAATGCCTAACACGCCTGCAGGAGAAAGGTCTAACACTTCGCCGCGAAAAATGCACCTTTGGAGCTACCTCTGTGTCATGGTTTGGAACTGTGTTCAGCAAGTCAGGCATGTCCGCTGACCCAAGAAAAATCAAGACCATCAAGGAGGCAGGTCGACCCCAAAACAATGATGATGTGAAAAGTTTTCTTCAAGCCTGCCAGTTCAATGCAAGGTTCATGTTCGACACCGCAAGTGCCTATGCAGAGCTTACCCAGCCATTGCGAAACCTAACCAAGAAGAATGCCAGATTTGTATGGTCTCCAGAGTGTGAACAGGCCTACCAAGATATTATCAACACCATGACAAGTGACACAGCCCTCAGACCCTTCAATCCAGAGCTCAAAACTATCCATGTTGCAGATGCAGGACCAGAAGGAATAGCATCAAGTGTCTTCCAGGAACAGGAAAATGATTGCTGGGTTCCAATTGACCATGCTAGCCGAGCCCTCACCCCCTGTGAAAAGAACTACTCCCAAACAGAGAAAGAATCACTAGCGCAGTCCTGGGGAATGACCATTCACCGATACTATCTTCTGGGCATCCCATTTGATTCCTACACAGACCACCAACCTTTGATCCCCATCTATAGTGGCAACAAGACAGGGAACGCCAGAGTGGAGAGACACCGCCTCAAGGTACAAGGATTCCAGTACACAATGAAATACCTTCCAGGCAAAAGCAACCCCTGCGACTACCAGTCACGGCACCCCCTACCACTCACAAGCTACTCCAAAAAGCAACTTGGAGATATGGTCATATACGATTGTGATGAACTCTGCATTAGCAGGATAGTAACGGATGACCTACCTGACGCAGTAACCCTGACAATGGTACATGCCACAAAGCAGGACCAACAGCTACAGAAACTTATCGGTTGCATACAGAAAGGCCACTTAACCAATGATCCTGACCTAACAGAGTACCGCCAGATATTCCATGAGCTCACTTACTTCCAAGGCGTATTATTACGAGGTGACCGACTAGTCATTCCTAATGCAGAGATGACACCAGGAACTGGAACCCTTCGTCAACATGTGATTGACATCGCACATGAAGGCCACCAAGGGGCAGTTAAATGCAAGCAGCTCCTGAGAGCTAAAGTTTGGTTCCCTCAACTTGACAAAATGGTGGACTCAAAAATCAAGAACTGCCTTGCCTGCCAAGCCACCACGTATGTTCCCACACGCGACCCCCTGAAGCCAACTAAACTCCCAGATCGCCCCTGGCAACGCATTGATATGGATTTTTGGGGACCACTACCCAATGGGGGAATACCTGCTTGTCATGATTGACGAATATACCAGATACCCGGAAGTAGAGTTCACCAATAGCACCAGCGCCCGAGCTGTCATATCACACATCGACCGAGTTTTTGCAACTCACGGGTTTCCAGATACTGTCAAAACTGATGGAGGACCACCATTCAACGGAACTGGCAGCCATGAATACCAAATGTACATGAAATGGGCTGGCGTCAAAACCATTGTTGTCAGTCCAGAGGATCCTGAAGCCAATGGACTAGCTGAGAACTTTATGAAACCACTCAGTAAAGTGTGGCACACTGCTCACACTGAGGGTAAGAATGCCAAACAAGAGATATACAAGTTTCTTCAACACTATCGGGCAACACCACACACAACCACCGGCAAAGCCCCAGCTGAACTACTGTTCAACCGCAAATTCAAAGTGCGCCTGCCAGAGCTACAAGTCCCAGTAGAGGACACCCAACTGTGTCAACGAAATGCCCAGGCGAAAGCAATGCAAAAGGCCTACAAGGATTCTAAAGTGAATGTTAAGCACCACAACATACAAGTCAATGACAAGGTCCTGCTGCTCCAGCGTCAGTCCAAGACCAAGCCAAGATACGACCCAATACCATACAAGGTCATTAAGGTACAGGGTACCCAGATCACAGCCACACGTGGTGACCAAGTACGAAAAAGGGATGCTAAGAAATTCAAGAAAATCTTCACATCCCCACCCACAAATTACAGAAAGGGAAGATATCCGATTGTGGAACACTGCGACACATTCATAACCTTTGACAGCAACCAACCTGCTAATAATGTCACTGGGCATGACACCTCTGATCAACAAACCGGCCCAAACCCTGATCCTCCTCAGCACACCCGGACCACACTAGCTCCTGCCCCACAGGCTCAACTGGTCTCAACAGACACCCCAATGTAAACTTGGCTCCACACACCGAGGGTGCCCTTTCCCGAGAGCCAAGAAGCCGTCGACCCCCAAAGCAATATGACCCTCAGACAGGAACCTGGACATAAGGAAGTCTAAGAGAATGAACACTAACTTGAAACTCGTTTAACATTTTACTCTGCATTGACTTGCCAAAACAGAGAAGGACATACATTTAGCCCGTTACGGATCAAAACTTTCACATGTCCTGTTACGTTTGTGTTTTCATAAAGAATGTGAATGGACGTTTCCGAACTACACTTAGGCTTCATTGTTGTATCAGACTTGTTTAGGATCTCACACTGTCACTCGTTTGTTCATGTTGTTTACTGTGTGTAGAGAAAGAGAAGGATGTAATATCTAGAGACATATTGCATGCTGGGAAGAGAGGAACACGAGGGAGGATGGCAAAATCAGAGAGTTGTTAAAGATTGAGTTTATTACACCTATTAAAGTTTGAGTTTATTACAAATTTAACTTGAAATAATTTATCACTCAATGATGGTAAGTCACCAGTTGAAGGAGTAATTCTATGGAAAGCAGGATCTATGCATACTTCATTTGACTGAAAAGACTTTGCTAGCTTTTCACCAATTGTTGAGAAGAAAACATTGAAAGTGTTGGCCTTCTCCAAATCATCAAATACTAATTCCTTTTCTTCATTCATAATAGGGCCAATTTGTTTTGTTGTTTTTGCTTTTCCAGTCATACGCTTCACTAAGTTCCAAAATTCTTTACTGCCACTGCTCTTATTTTGCATTTTGGTCGACCAGTATTTTGCCTCTGCAATCTTCATTTCCTTGCTAACTCGGTTTCTTAGCTTTCTATAATTGTTCCAATCATCTGGGTTGTTTGAGGCCTGTGCCTTGACTAACAGTTTGTAGCGCTTGTTCATCAGCTTCCTAATATCACTGTTCATCCATGGAAGTGATTTGTCACGTATTTTTGCCTTTCTGGTCTTTAGAAATTCCTTTGAGAGGTCTTTGTATAAAGACTCTGCTAACCAATAATTGTCGTCAATATCATCAAATTTATTACATGTATGCCACGGTACTAATGCTAGAGAATCCTTGAAGTTCTTTGTGTCACAGTTTTTCCAATCAATTACAGTTTTCAATTTTGCTGGAGATCTCTTTCGAAAAAGGTGTAATACACAGTAGTTTAATCTGTGATCAGCTATACCAGTGTCGAATGTGCCAGCTTTTTTAATCTTGGATTTGTCACTTGAAATAGACAGGTCAATTAGGCTTCTTGTGTTGTCTGTTATTCTTGTAATAACATTGGAGAGCCCATGTCTGTTTAAAATACGTAACAATTTTCTTCCAAGGTCACTATTTTTCCCTTTCATGGATACATCTGAGTTTAAGTCCCCCATAATAAATATGTTCTTTCTTCTCCTAGCTATCCATTGCAATTGTTTGTCCAAAGTATCATAGAATGACATGTCCTTTGGTGGATGATACATAACTGATAGGGCAAGTCTTTGTGAATGAAATAAAATATCTACCAAATTGCCTCCAGATTATCAATATCATGTGGCAGAAAACGTGGATTTTCAGTAAGATGCATATCTTCCATGTAATATAGCAGACAGCCGCCACCTCCATCCTCGCAAGGCCTGTCTTTTCTGATAAACTTATATCCAACAATGTCTAAATCCTCATCTTTCACGTCATTTGTTAGTTTACTTTCAGTAATTCCTAAAATATCCAGGCCAGTTGTCCGGAGAAGTAGCCTAATCTCATCCAGTTTGCTCTTGGTCAAAATGCCATTAACATTAATATGGGCTGTTTTCAGAAAACCTCTACCAGCAGAGATTTCATTTTTTAGCATTTCATATAGATACTCGTCGTCCTCTGAAACGTCCGTTTCTACACAAAATGAAACTGAATCAGCCAGAGGTTGTAAAACCGTTAGACACACCGGACATGACCAGTTAAAATTTTCCAGTTGTTGATATCGTCTGTACTCGGCGGGCTTAACATTTCCATACTTCATGTGACACCATTTGTCACAATGGTCACAGCAGAGAGCTCGATGATTACTTGCAATTGTTTTGCAGCATACCGAACATTTTTTTTGTGCATTTGTGTTACATTTGTGCATCGGACAATAAGTGGGTAACACACAAGTGCAAGATGCCAGCAGCTCTGAAGGATATGTCACAGTTGATGGGAACGAATACTTAAAGAGATCAAAGTGCGCGCTTCCAATGGAGAAGGTGAAAATAAGGAAAGATTTGCCACAAATATATAAATGCTGCCCGAATTCGCAACTTCCTAGGGGAAAAAGCAAAAGGCCATCAAAATTCGGGAAAAGTCACCTGTCCCTGACTGCAGAAACATCAGCAGAAAAAGTTACTGTTGTGCCGGAATTTAATACCGCGAGAGCGGAGGCGGGTCTGTTATCTGAAGATGAATGTTTGGCACAGCAGAGTGCTAAGGGATGTAAAAAGAAAGAAAACATTTCGCTATTCTACCAAACAACTGCAGGCATACTTGCTCTTATAAGGCGTTGTGGCATTGTTGTAAGTATGACCGAAATGT